>JAFBJU010000371.1:558098-674795 GCA_016785305.1 Colistium nudipinnis | reverse complement strand
GGGGGGGGGGGGGGGGGTCAGGTCCCCACACCACATCAGAGCAGCGTGGGTCAGCGGAGGGTCCCATACATATGCAAGGGTCCTTTCTCCGAGCAGGAGGATGCCATGCCGAGTTGAAAAAGATGAATATGAGGAGGTCAATGAAAGAATGTGGAAAGAAGAGAGGACAGGACTAGTTAAATAACGCATGCTAATGTATGTTAATGTGATTAGTGGAGGAAAGTCAAAAAGCTTCTCAGCCATTCTGGTCAAATCATCAATCTCAACAAAAAGGATGCTTAAAATGAATAATACTATTTATAATTACAATTTAATTTCACATTTATTGAGACATGTAGATATATAAGGTGAATAAAATAGTTGTTAAGTTGAACTTTTGGTGCTTTAATAGGACTTTTGAAGGCTCAGCCAATATATATATATATATATATATATATATATATATACACACATACTGTATATATATGAGATATATGTATATGTTGTGAAGTGACGCATTGATTATTAAGATGTCGTTATCAATCAAGATCACTGAATGTAGTTGAGGGGGCGATAATCATGCCACTTCTCAAAATATCACACATAAACACGTGTGTGCACCAAGGGGCGGGGCCTGCATGGGATCTAAATTTATGACAAACACGCCCCTCGGAGTTCAGGTTGAACTCTGGTGTCTCTGTGCTCCCATGGCTAAAGATAAAGGGAAATGAAAGACACGTGTCGGAGACGGGGGTCAGCTGACCAGCTGACGGGGGGGGGGGGGGTCAGCCGAAGGACCCCCGTCCCACAGGGACAGGCAGAGGACACGGAGGACACGGAGGCCGACGGGTGAAATTCAGAGAGAGAGACGTGACTGAGGCTGAACAGTTCTGACGTATTTTTTTTTTAATTACTCAGGCCACACGTGATGGATCCAGATGATCAGATTTAACTTTGTGTTTCAGATCCGAACGGATCATCAGAAATGAAAAAAAACAAATCCCTCAAAGATTTGAATATTTTCGATCTTGAAAATGAAGAATAAAACAAATCCCTGCTTTTACTTTATCATTATTTTCCCTCCTAGTATTTTTCTGCAAAAGAGCAGAAACAGTGTGACAGTGGAATGCAAATTTACATAAAAGGTGACGTGAAGTTGTGTTTCCAGGTGTGTTGGTATGAATAAATATGAACCCCGGATTCAATGGAGACTTTACTTTTCTAGTTTATTTTTAAATGCAAACAAACTTAGACAAAACTCTTCCCACAGTCAGTGAAACACAGATCTGGGTTTAATTTCTTTAAAATGCAACAAACACACACACACACACAGCTGAGTCCGTTCAGAGCCGACGACCTGCACAGGTGATCTGATTGCTCTCAGGAGATAAAGTGAGGAGGCTCCTGGAAGTTTTTTTTTTTTTTTGATGAATTGAAATATCTCTGAGGACATCAGGACATAAGGATAACGTTTGTGGATTTTGTGGTGGATTATTATGGATTATCTTTGTCAGAAGCTGGTTTAAGAATTCAGCCAAACAGGTAAGACATTTTTTTTATTTTTTTTTTTATATATGGATTTTTTTATGGTTTTTTATTACTGCCTGTCGGATTGAAAGGTGAGGAAACGTCTGTCATCGGTGTGCACATTGCAAATAATGTCATAAAACTTCAGGAAAATTCAGATAAAGAGTGCTGGAAGAAAATGTTAATAAAAAATAAAATAATAATAAATAAATAAAAATATGAAATAAGGAGGACGCAGTTGTACACGTTCCCAGTTAAGCATTGTACTTTATTGGTACATTCAATTAAGTGCAAATTCTATCAAAAAAAATATATATATATATACTGTGTGTGTGTGGTGAGTTTTGTTGGTGAGATGAACTTTTTAGAGATAATGTTTGTGATACAGACCGTGTGGGGAAAAAGTAGTGTCAGTATTGACCAAAGTGTTTGTAAGCAAATTGAAAAAAACTAATCTCAAATGGATTTGATGTATTTTAACCTTGGAATGAACTTGAACTTTTTTTTCCTCTGGTCATACTGTATATATTCACCCTCGTGCTCCACCCTGTTCTCCAGCTTGTTTCTAACTTGGTGTGTGGACCGTGCTGTGCTGGTTCACTAGCACACACACACACACACACACACACACACACTATGAGCTTTTAGAGCCACCATGGGCCAGAAACCCAAGATCTGAGGGGTTAACTGCAGATTCAGGTGATGAGTGTCACACACACACACACATACACAGGAACACACACACACACACACACCAATCGTCTGTTCCAAAAAGCCATGAATTACAGCTACTTTAAACTGGAGCCTTTTAGTAGGAGTCATGCTGGATGAGGTCATGCTGGCTGAAACCTTTTCTCTACCACCTACCAGCACTTTTCAGTGTGTGTGTCTGTGTGTGTGCGGGCGCGTTTGTGTGCATGCGTTCATAGTGGGTGTGTGTGTGTGTGTTGGGAACCATGGCGGCGGCGGTGTGGTGATCTACCCCGGTGGCTTTCTCTTTCCCAGGCCTGGGCTGAAGCTGCTCTTGTGATTATCGTGATCTTTACTCTGTATTTTGATCATATAATTTTAACCTCAGTGAGAAGATTGAATTTGTATTTTTAACTTTCTCTGGACGACTCTTGTTGCTGTTGTTGTTGTTGTCGTCGTTGCATGTGTCGTTTGTGTTGATGTGTGCGGCTCGGCCACATTTTTTTCCTTTTTCTGAGGGGATTTTATCTGTAATTATAAACTATGCCAACTCAGAGTGTGTGAGTGTGTAAAACAGTGTGTGTGTGTGTGTGCGTGCATGCTCGTGTGTGTGTGTGTGTGTGTGTGTGTGTGTGTTTGGGCTGCCCTCATTCGGACCGAAGCGTTGCCTTAATGTGACACTGAACTAAATCATGCTTGGCAAATTCTGATGAGCTGATTCACTTGGAGATGAGTGTGTGTCTGTGTGTGTCTGTGTGTGTGCGATCAGGTCGATGTGCCTATACTCACCCACTTGCACATGTATCTGCACTTAATCGTTAAGCAGCCTTGGTGAACATTCATGTCATTAGCCCTCACAGTTGTGGCGTGTGTGTGTTCCTGCGTGTGTGTGTGTGTGTGTGTGTTTTTTTTTTGCGAGTGTGTGTGTGTGTGTGGTTGTCCCGTTTGCAGCACCCAGGCCCTCGCGTCTCCTTCATGTGGAGTGACTTTTTTGCTCCACCGGCGACAGTGCGATGCCACTCTGCATTTACTGGCTCATAATTACGTTCAGAGCCGTTTAACGGTTGCGCTCAATTGGAGCTGAAGCGTTTGGGCCTCTCTGGTCTCCAGGATGCAGAGCCCACCTCCGAGCAGTGGCAGGACTTTCCCCCCATTCCGTCCCGAAGCTCTCTCTGACGGAACCGATTGGGTTAAAGCTGGAATATGTGAAAAACATCATTTATTTCAGAGCGTCATTTTTAATTCTGAGGCTTTAAAATGAAAGAAAAGCGGTGAAAAAAAAAATCAGCTTGGCTCCGTTCACTCCTGGCATTAAAAATCAAGAGTTGCGTTCCAAAAAAAAATAAAAAAAATGAAACAATTTCGCCCAGGGGAATATAATTGCCCACAGTCTAGAAAAAGACGAGACGGCTTTAAGAGGCTGGAAAGTTTTTATATTTTATACTACGGCTCTTTCTTTCTGTGAAAACAAACGTATTTCTCTCCGCAGGCACGGGGCCTCCTGTGATGTGCTTTTTTATCCTACAACCCCCAAAACTCTAGTATTTCTCAGATCTAACATAACGTGGCCATATATATATATATATTATAGAAAAAAAATATAGTAAAAAAAGAAGTAAGGAGACACATATTACACTACAGTGTTATGCAATGAAATTGATGAAAGAATGATAATATTATATAGGTGAAGCATTTCTTCCTGTGCGCCCTACTAACCTCCTGTGATTAGTTCATACGTGTAAAAAAAAAAAAAAGAATCATGATCTCAGTTCCTGGTTTCAGTCAAAACACGAGGAAACGGCCCAAAAACAAAAACACACTTGTGCGTTTCTGATTTTTTTTTTTCCTTCTCCAGATCACACACACCGTGGCTGCGTTTAGAAAAGGTCAAAAGGTTCTGGAGAAAAAAAAGCCCATCTGGAGGAACCTATGACACAGGGGGGCCAGAATATCAGGTAACACCCTGGCTGGATCTTTTTTTTTTTTTTTTTTGTCAACTTTTGGAAATGGTAAGCTGTTGTACATGCGTGTGCGTGTGCATGTGTGTGAAAGCGTGTGAAATGTGGTTTCTGCGGGTACGAGGAGAATGATCTCTAACTACCGGCTTTTTTCGTTTCTTTTTTTTTTTTTGGAAACGCTACACGTCCCTATTATTATAAATATATCCATTTTTTTCTTCTTCTTGTGTTTGCTATAAGCCTCCGAAGCCTGTGAAACAACACGCGCCATCGGGAAGTCAGGAGAACGTCTCTTCTTTTATCACCCGGTGTGACAAATAGCCCTGGTAGCGGTGGCCCGGGACACTTTGATTGTATGGAATTAAACGTAAGCAGCTGGGGGAGGGGGGGGGGGATTCTCCATTTGGGGGGGGGGGGGGGGGGGGGGGGGGATTCTCCATTTGGCTTTGATTACGGAAATGTCATGAAAGAACCACACCGGCTTCCACGGAGCTGAACACGACTGGAAACCAAAAGCTCTGCTCCCAATCTTGTCGCTCCTTACGACCCCGAACCGAGATGTTTTACGAGGTTAATACATTCCCTGTTCCCAGATATATATACAGTATATATATATGTCATGCTTCACTTACAGCTTTAAAACCTACATAAAAAAGAATATATTTTTTTTCGCATGACTCCTTTCACCGAAGGATGCTTCACGTTTGTTTTTTTTTTTTTTGTTTTTTTTTTTTTAATGTGTCGTAGGACAGCATGCATCAAACTTCAAGCTTTGTACTCCAGCCATAAAATGTGAAACCACAGATAATGAATGCAGTGCAGTTATACTTTATATATATATATATATATATATATATATAATGGGATTATTCTGGGTTAGCCAGTTTAAAGGCCGGGACCTGCGCGATAAAGAGGTTGTTTGGCGAAAAAAAAAGAAAACGTTTTTTGGCGTGTGAAGTTAAACAAGTGCGGTTGTGGAACGACCCTGGAAACAGATGCAGCGGATCAGAGGCGGAGCCGGCCACGCCCGGCTCGTTACGCGTGATTGATTAGGGTGTAATTAGGTGGCTCACTGATCACCGGTTGTACAAAAATACGCATGGCATCCCGCGGACACAACAACAACAAATCCACGCACAGTAGTCTGCAGAGAGAGCCAGCTTGCCTCTTTTTTTTTTTTTTTCTTTCCAGACGCGACATGTTCCAAAGCACCGGGGGGAATTCCCCTGTGGGTTTTTTTTCTTTGTTTTTATGATGTCAGCCGCACACCGACACAACGCCAACACAACCACACACACGGTCTCCTCACGGTGACGACACCCAGAAGGTAGGAGGAGGGCGTCGAAGAGAAGAAGAAGAAAAAAGAGGGAGTTTGAGAGTGCTGAGAACATTGTGGGTGAACAGATGCATGATGGGAAGAAGTTCTGACAGTGTCCAGGTTTTGGGGGACATTATGGCGAGTGGAGATTTTTGGGTGATGCCGGAGTGTCAAGTGCAGGCAGCTGCGTCACAGCTGCTCATGGTTTCCTCCGAGAGAGCTGCGGCTTTGGCAACTTTCTCCTCCGTGGTTTCAGGTCTGAGGAGGAGGAGGAGGAGGAGGAGGAGGCGCTGACCACTCCAACACAGCTGCTTCTCTTCTTTTCTTTGTGTGTGTCGTCACGGCGATGCCATTCGGTTCCTCGGGGTCCGTCTGGTCCGATTGTTGTTTTCCCACGTGGACCCGGGGGCGGCAGGTGAGGTCCTGGTGAGTCCTAAAAAAAAACTTGTGAAATAATAAAACTGCTTAAACCTGTCGGGACCAGGGGGCAGGGCCATGTGACCCAACATTCCTGAGGCATTCAAACCCCCCCCACCATTCCATATTCACCATGAACAGGGTCCAGGCTTTTATAGCCAAACATAAACCATTGGTAATGGCGCACCGTTTTTACTATACAGTATATCACCCGTATAAACATCTTCAAAAAAAAAAAAGAAAAAAAAAGCAGAGTATGTTTTTCATTGGATTCACTGGGTTAAAGTTACAAAAAAAAAAAAAATCCACCGGTAGATTAAACTGTCTGCGTCCAATCAGAGACTCTCAAACGAACATTTACTCTCCAGGCTCTTTGCATGAAAGAGGAGAAAAAAAGAAAAAAGACTGAGTTCAAAATATTTCTCTGCCCTTTAAAATGTTATAAATCAGTTATAATCTTGTAGAAGTAGGATTCAAAGAGAAACATGGTGTGCATGGCAAGAGGTGTTCAGGAGCCAAATCTGGAAGCTGTTACTCATCACTTTCTCTATGCATTTATAAGAAGAGTTGAAGTTTATGACTTCAGCAGAAGAAGAGCCTGAGGTCAAAGGTGCAGAGAGGGCTCATACAGTTCTAATTTATGGTTATAGAAAAAAAAAAATCCCAGAGTTCATCACCTGACCCTCAACCTCCTCGTTGACTCCTGAAAGTGACACGTATCCTTCCTGTTAATTTTTATTTCTCTATTTAATGAACAATTAACTTTATTATTTATTTATATATATTGTGTCCCTGGTGAAATAATATAGTTATATATACTGTATATATATATTATATTTTTTTATAGTTTGCTGAATTTTTGTAATGTTTTCTAGAAGGTTCACCTCACCTCAGGTTAACGCACATTCCTGCTCACCCACTGCTGTGTGTGTGTGTGTGTGTGTGTGTGTCACAATTCACTCGACACAAGAAGTAAACGTTGTTTAGTGACTCGTAACTTGACTTTTCTTGCAGAGTTTTGTCAAACGAAACCTTTGTACAGCTTCACAACACGAACACACACATGATGTGTGTTCACGCGTTTAACAACACAATTTAACAACGCAATTTAACACGCAGTGCGAAAATGTCCTGATGAGCAACAGGTTTTTAGCTTTAACATTAACCCTCGTCCTTCAAGGTCAAGCGTGACGCTTAATTCCTTGAACCTGAGTTGTGTGTTACCAAAAGACACGTGACTCATGTTGTGTTGTCATGACAAATGTTGTCATCAACCCATTTTACTCGTCAGAGTTTGAGGTGAATTTGTTTTTTTTCCCGAGGAGAACTCTGTGATGGAGTTTGCTCGTTAGACAGATTAACTTCACCTGCTCCACATTATGAGCTGATGTCACTTCCTGTCTCCCCCTGACCTCCACCTCTTTGGGTTTTGGTTACATATAGATTGGTAGTACTTCCATTTTTGTATTTCTCTCAAGTAAACCTTTTTTTTAATGAATTATAAACTAACTTTAAACTTAGACTGTTAAAAAATAAAAGTAATTCATAAAATTGGACGACACTAGAAAACACTATACCAAAAGAAACAAATCATCATCTTCCTCTTCTGTGTCACTCTGTCCTCACATGAATATCACCAGAACCACTAGCCCTAACCTAAACCCTAACCCTAAACTCTAAACTCTAACCTTACCAAACACTAAACCTTAAACTTAACCTAGACCTTAACCCCTAAACCCTAACCCTAACCTAACCCTAAACCTAACCTTACCCTAACCCCAACCCTTAAACCTAAAACCCTAAACCCTAAACCATAACCCTAAACCCTAAACCCTGACCCTAACCCTAAACCCTAATTTAACCCTAGCCTGAAACCCTAAACCCTAACCCTAACCCTAAACTCTAAATTCTAACTTTACCAAACCCTAAACCTTTAACCTAGCCTTAACCCTACCCTAAACCCTAAACCCTAACCTTAAACCCTAACCCTAAACCATAACCCTAAACCATAAGCCCTGACCCTAACCCTAATTTAACCCTAGCCTGAAACCCTAACCCTAACCCTAAACCCTAACCCTAACCCTAACCCTAACCCTAAACTAACCCTAACCCCAACCCTAACCCTAAACCTTAAACCTTAAACCTAAAACCCTAAACCCTGAACCATAAACCCTGACCCTGACCCTAACCCTAAACCTTAAACCTAAAACCTAAAACCTTAAACAATAAACCCTAACATTAACTAACCCTAAAGCCTAACTCAACCCTAGCCCTGAACCCTGAGCCCTAACCCTTAACCTAACCTAAACCCTAACGTTAAATTCAATATGCTTGCTTATAGTCCCCATGTTGATTCTAAGGGTGAAAAAGCAAACCATTTTAAGAGCTTTGAATAACCTCTAAATATTACTTTTTTGTCCTGAAATTTTAAACAGGGTCTTTTTTCGTCATTTTGAAACCAGTGAGAAGGTCAGAGCCAAATATTTAAAAACTTCAAACACAAGGACCACCCTAATACCCATCCTCATCACACAGTCGGGGCAGATCCACACATATTCCCCTCAGCTTCCTGTATTCAAATTAATGTGCTTCACGTCCCACGAGAAAAAAAACAACTGCAGGCAAATCTTCTAGGGGAAACAATGTGACACACAACTTTAATATCCACTGGGTGAGAAAGCCACGCGCCCCTCAGAAACCTTCATTCACTTCAACCGCATAAAACCTTGTCCTGCTCCTCTCCTCGTCTCTCCCGCTCCGCGTAATTAACTTCCTGTCGCTCTCAGACGTTGTTTAACATAAACGGAGGCCTCGCTCGTTAATTAGTTCCAGTGTGCGACGGCGAGGGCTCCTCTCCGTGTGGACACAGGAAGTGGCCATCGCTGAGAGTGGAACATCAATCCTGAAGGAGGTGGTGTCACGTTAATAGAGGAGGAGAGCGAGGGACGGATGGAGCGAGGTCTGCCGTTAATTGTTATCTGTTCCTTTACATCCATTTACAGTCTGTGTGTGTGTGTGTGTGTGTGTGTGTAATGATCCGCATCAATAACACTCAAAATAAAGACATGAGTTTTAGTGTCCGATGACAAAAAAAGGAACAGTATTCAAGCCTCATCTTGTTGTGTGCGTCTCCGCCAGTGGAGTTGTGTTGCGCCAGCCGCCATCTTTCTGCGTAGGTGGAAGCTGTGAGGAGGACCTACAGTTTATTGTGTGTGGTATCCGTCTTTTGACGTGAATCATGTGCGACAATTTTGCGGGTTGGACGTATGGTCCAGGTGGAGAGATGAATTTTTCCACCAGCCTTCATCTTCAGATGCAATCGCAGCGCGGCACTGATGATGAATGCGGGCCGGTGATGTACGGCGTCGGGAGAAAAAATAAATAAATGGCGGCGCATATTTATGAAGTTCTTTTAATCTGGCGTGACAAACGAGGACGGGGGGCATCAACGTGAATCACTGCCGTCACCTGTCGCACATTCCACAGGACGGATTCGGTTTGAGGTCAATTTCTGTTTCTTTCCCATCCGTGGAGAGAGAGAGAGAGAGAGAGAGAGGGGGGCGGGCGAGAAAGTTTGGGGGGAGGTTTTGCGGATTATAAGATGAAAAGGCGACGGCGCTAATCCTTTCTCCGTTATTAAAAGATGATGGCGCTATAAATGACAACACATGCAAAACTTCTCCAAACTCTCTGGTGGCGTATGAGAGTACTTAGCAGAACCAGAGCCGGATTAACCAGGGGAGATGGAATGGTGATTTTTACAGTTTCTTTTTCCACTCTCTCATTTTTTTCTTTTTTTTTCTTCTCCCTCTCTCTCTCAGGAAGTCCACGGGTTGTGGGTCTGAGCGGTGATGGAGGTTTTTTCTCTGCTCTGTACACAATTATCTGCAGAAGCTCAGGAAGCTAATTGGAAGAGATGTGGGATAAATCCCAGCCCGGGGGAATTGTGCTAATTTTCCACTTTCAGCTGACCTAATAAGAAGAAGAAGTGGCCCTCCGCTAGGAAGGATGGAGTGGTGGAGAGAGAGAGAGAGAGAGACGCCACTCTCCTGCTCCTCTGTGAACATGAATTCTTAATGAGCCTCACACAGTTTATATTACATCTGTGCTGCCGTTTTTTCTGCTTATACAAGCATTCTGCTAATATCCGCATTATTATTTTTATTATTACTTCTGGCAATGGAGCCCGCTGCCCTCATATCACGCGTCTTCACGGATTCCTCCGGAGCAGTGGAGTGTGCACCGGGCTCCTCTGTGCATATGACAAATCTCATCCAACCCAGTCTCCGTTCACACACCACCGCTCTATCATATTAACCCCATTCTCTCTTCTTCTGCTGTTTTTTTTTTTTAACTTGCAGCTTAGCGCTTCCGTCCAGGTTTTTTTTTTATTGTTTGTGTTGGGGGGAGCCCGTTCGCAGGTCAATCGCAATTTGAAGTCCCGTTTTTCCCCATGACACAATGTCATATATCAAAAAAATAATAATAAAAAGTATTTTTGAATCACAGTTGGATAAAGTAAAGTGCAAATTATATATATCCTCCGTTCAAATTATATTTTTCTCGTCATATTGTTATAATGACCTCTTTGTCATACTGGTCTCGGCATCAGCCCCTAAAATCCATATTGGTCAGGCTCTATTTTTAACCCACAATATGTCACAGAAAATGAATAGAACACTTTCATTTTTACGGACATATAAAACAAATAATAGCGGTCGGATGGATGGAGACTTCCGATACGTAAACTGACAATCACGGAGTAAATATAGAAACAACAATTGTGTGGTCATAAGCGCGCAATCCACAGACATATGTATTAGTAATCAATAAAGTGCTTTACATGCACCAGTTGTTGACGGTTGTCTGGCCGACTAGACCCAGAAGAGAAAATGGGAAGGAAACACACACACACGCACACACACTGATTAATGTTTTCCATTATTTGAGTCCGGCCCGTTAAACCAGATGTTTATAGATGAAACTGGGCCTCTTTATAACACACACGTGTAAAGTAAATCCACAGCTTTGTATCTGGACGCCGCCACACCTGGAACTTCTTTCTTAAATGGCCAAAAAAAGAAAAAAAACAAATCTTTTTTAAAACTGCTTATCTATCGACCAACTATCTCACGCCTTTACAAAGTATGACTTTACCCTCAGGTCTGTGGGAAAAACTCAAGTTTGCCATTACTTCAATTTGTAAACACACCCTGAAGATTTGATGTCACCCGGTGCAGAGCTCCTGACCTGCGGTCCACCGCTGAGCCTTGATCCCACCGCTGTAACCTGGGAAAACATGGGATTATAGGCGTGTGGACCTTCGGCTCAGATCACGGGACGGGCCGTGTGCTCGAGCTTTGAAGCCCCTCTGTGGAGCGATTGTAGAGTTCATGCATCTTCAATATTTTAAAATTTGTATTACTCTATCCATTATTTTTGGTAGCATCACAAAATCAGACACAGGTTCCATAGATGACATTTAAAAGAGCATCCTGGTGACGGTAGGTTGGAAGTCTTCCAGACTGTGGTCTTCCGCCGACCTTCGCCAAATCTTGGGTTTAGATTTTTTTATTTTTTTTGTGAATAATGAAAAGAAACAAGAAACACCCAGCACCAGATGCAAACAATGGCACGCCACAGCCTTTTCCAGAGGCCGGCTCATAATGCCTTTTAATGGTGGTGTTTAACAAGCAAGGGAAGTGGTTTCCGGCCCCCCCCACCCCCCATTACCCACAAGCCCCAACTCTCGCCCCGGCCAAGAACAGGGATATCCCAGAGTTCAATGGGAGCAGCATCAATCTTCATGTCCCCAAAGACATGTGCTTATTGAATAGAGGAGGATCAACCGAGTCCTGGACCGTGTCAGAAGTCTCCAAACACGCAGCCGGTGCTTTGGTGGTTCGGCCAAAACCACTGAAGCACTAAAACCCCAAAAATGCCACCAGAACAATCCGCGGTAATTCGTGTTTTAGAGCGCAAGTCTCCATTCAACCAATGGTCCGCCAGGCTTCAAACACAAGGTTCCAAAAATTCGGAATCTGGTTTCGACAGTGTGACGACGAGATTTCACGCTTTAAGGGTCCCGGAACGCCGAGAAGATGTTGTAGAGTTATCACAAAGACGTTTTAAATCCTCGCCAAAGTGAAAAAAAATAAAAAAATGCTAATACTTATCCCAATAGTTTAATAAACCTCCCCAAAAAAAACATATTTTTTGGCGATATCAGAAAAATAATCATTTATTTATACAACTGATTTTTTTTGGTTTTAGCTCAGATGATGTGTAATTTCCGTTTCTGGCCACACACCACCAATTTATTTATTTTTTGATCCTGGAGCTTTTTGGTGGAGGCATTTCAGTATGTGTCTGTATTTCCACTTTTTCGTGGATGATTTAACTTCACAAACTGTTGCGATGGAAACGTTTGCCCCATAAAATCTCCGGCTCCGCAAAAAAAAAAAAAAAAAAAAAAAAGCCTTCCTCCGCTCTGTCACAGCACAAATCTGTCTCCCAGGGTCTGGTATATATTTGTTACCGTTGCTATCGAGGAAAAAATTATATTGCGCTCATAATGGTTATTGTTTTCACGGCCCAGTCACTCTTCTGGGATAAGACCTTGTTGTTTTGCCATGATGTAAATGGGCATTGGGCTCCATGAAGTGATTCCATTCAGACTCACAGGCAGGTGGGGCTGACACCACATGACTTCATCCATCCTCCTCCTCCAGAATCAGCTCTGGACTCTGCAGTCATAAAAGGGATCTTTTTTATTTTCCCCCACCCACGAGAAGAGGTTTCTGTTGTCTTTTGTTCGTGTCTCGTTGGGATAGCTCAAAAACGACACGATGTACGGGCTCAGATTTGGATTTGGTCTTTCTGAGGCCGTTTATGGATCAAAAAGGGAATAATAATCAATTTAAAACTCAAAGAATCTGGTGCTGGTCGACAGATATTTGTTATTTTAGATTTGAATATGAGGTGAGAGTTAACAAGTCATATTTAGTGGCATTTATTTAGTTTCAGGACCCTATTTCAGTCTAATATTATATGTTTTGTGTAGTAAAGTTGTTTTACACCTGTTGGAGTCTCAGAATCGTCTCCTCAGTGAAGCCATGCAACCGAATCCATCGTCCTTTGTCCCAAAATGTCAGAGTCCTCCATGGTTGGGCCTGACTGAGCAGTATCAGTGTGAGATTCCCTAAACTGCCGATACGCTTCCCATGCGCAATATCCCCCTCGCTCCGAGGACCAGAGAGGGAGGGAGACCCCCTGAGGTTTATATATTATTTCATTTCCTGCTGCCCGCTAATGAAAGCAATTTAAATATTGCCCCTTCTCCTTTTTTTAAATTCCTGTTCCTGCGCAAATTTGAACTTTCACTTTTTTTTTAAATTCACCTATTTATTGAAATTATTATAATTTTTTTTTTATCAGGATATATTGGCAATTTCAGCACGCGTGGGCACTTCCTCGCCATCAAAAGGCCCAAAAGATTTTGTGGTGGAGAGTCATTTTCTGCATGCGGTATTATGATTGTAATTATTTTCAGTGCTTTTTTTTCTTTTCTTTTTCTGTCTGACGTCTGAAATGGATCCAGAGGATAAAAATCTGCTTAGTGTTTGGAGGTAGAAAATAAAAAATAAAAAAAACACGGTTCTCGCGTTGCACCTGAGCGTTTCGCATTTCACACCAGGAGCAGCGCTGGCCTCTCCTCGTCTCCTCCTCCGATCTGTCATGTTAACGATCCTCCCGCTCGGGGGTCCTGATATCCCAGCATCCTCTCTGAGGACGGCGCTCGGCAGAAAATAGACTTTAGAGCTGCGGAGCTGTTTCCTCATTGATTTTGGATCTGACCTTCCTGTAACCTCACGTAAACAATCGCCTCTGTGCCCCCTGCCACCTCCTCCCCCCCCCCCCTCCCTTCTCCCTCCTGCAGGAGGAAACCAACAGTCAAACATAGATAGAGGCAAAGAAAGGCGGGACTTTATCACACTTCCCCTCCTGACACAAAGAGACACAATAGGGTCGCACAACCTGAGAATACCAGCGGCCGCTCCGTCCCAGAGACGCCGAGAGGCCCTGAGAGGACGAGAAAAAAAAAAAAAAAAAAGTTCAAATAGTTGCGGTTGTCTTCATTATAGCACGAGGCCCAAAATGCCCTCGGAGGGAAAGAGATAAATTAAGCAGAGGGTAGAGAGGTGAGCCAGATACATCCAGCTGTGAGTCGGCCCGAGAGGCGTGACTGTGCCAAAGGAGAGATGACAGACGAGCCGAGGGTCATGACCCTGTGATTAAATACTGTATGTGCGAAAAGTCAAATCCGAAAAGGGGCGGGGCTTGAACCACCACTTTTATATCATATATATTATTCGGCTGCACGGATCTCAGTGTGAGGTCCCGCCTCCTCTTACCTCCGACCCTCAGTTGAATAAGAAAAGCCGTGCTTTAATTCCACGAATGAAGAATAAAGCTGCCTAATAAATAAAGGTGTTTTCACACACACACACACAGGCACACATCTGCTTCCGCGCCGTCTTGTTATCGCAGCCCTTGACCGCGGCGGGGAGCTGACTCCATCGGTGGAGATGCCCGGTGATGGATGAGCCGGAGTATCGGGGAGACCTCTGGAAAGAAAAAGTGAAGGCTGACGGGTCCCGGAGAGAAGCCGGAGAGGTCAGAAAGGTTAGCATCAGGAGTTAGGGGCTCAGTGCTTCATGCTCTCACTCTTTAAGGGGGAACAAAACAAAAACTGCCACAAATATGGTTTTAATTTTTTTTTTACCTCATTTCACTTTGGGGCATCTCCTTGGGAGGCGGCTAAATTAGACCAGGGCTTCAATTTGACTGTCCTGTTACTGAGGTGAGACATTCTTCCTGCTCCGTCCTCTGTGTACACTCGGAGATGATGGTGTGTGTGTGGTGTTGCGTGCGACATTCCTCTGCTCAGCTGCACTGCTGTCGCCGTTAGCGACCGTAGTTATGTTTTCATGACAATCGTGTCATTAACGCTGACTGTCATTCCTTTACATCCACAAACTATTGTGAGATGGTGTGTGTCGCTGCACAAATCCAGACTTGTTTGTCAATGGCACCTCAACTAGAATAGCCTCATCGCAATCCATCAAAAGTCTTGTCTATGGATATGGTGCATTTTGCAAATATAATCGTTTCGTTTTATATTTTATGATGTCTGTCCACTGCAGATAGCAGAGGCCATTCACCCGGCAGACGCATCTAAAATGGCCGTCGAGCAGATTCACATGTGCAACCACGGTGTCATTTTTTCCTTTGTGTGTGTGTGTGTGTCAGAGGTCGGTAATGAGAAGTAACGGCGTCCTCACACGCTGGTTAATTGCTTTTCTTTGTCAGAAACGGAGAGACGGAAAAATTGCTCACTCGGCACATTTCAGATATCATCTCTGTCCTTTTTTTCTTTTCTTTTTTTATCCTCCCGTCTGCACGTGTGCTGCAGAATTGGGCAGAAATGTGAGGAAGCCCTGGGAGGCGGCCCGATGCGGCGAAACCACGGACAACTGCACGCCAAAGCCGAGGTGAGGGTCAGGAGCGGAAAACAGACACTCCGGCTCTTTATCATGCTCGGTGGTATAAAGTGGAGGAGGGAGGAGTTGGACCTTCGAACACTGAGGAGCCCTAGATGTTAAAAGGGTGTCTCCGGGCTTTACGTAACCAGCCACGCGGCTCCGGGGTCAATGGCTTCATACGGGTTTATATACCTGTCGTAACCGAGTCCTATCTTATACCAGCTGTGGCATTAATGACACTGGATTCATCAAATGTAATCATCTAATCTCATCTGAGAGAGAGAGAAAAAAGTCCAATACAAGTCTGATGCTGTTCCAGTGCGATTTTCTTCACCTTTTTTTCCCACAGCTGAATTCACTTACATATACACATATCTAGTTTTTATACGTTTTTTATTATAAGAATTGAATGGGTCTAATAATACAATTATTCCTCCTCGAAAAAAAAAATTCTGGCCCATCGTCATCTTCTATGATAATATAACGTGGAAGGTGACCTGACGTTGTGTAATGGGTTCATTACACTGTGTAACGTGCATTCGTGACAGTTTAGCTACGTCTATGCTAACATTTACTAGCTAAAAATCGAAAGAATTTTGGCGTGAATTCATCCCGAGGAGATCAAGAACTCTCTGCCAACATTGACAACGGCGGCTGTTTATAAAAAAAACTAAAACGTAAAGATATCATAAAATAATAATATTAGCACAATTTCCACCTATCAGCTGCTGAGATGATTCAGGCTGGACCAAAGTGAGAAACACAAACAGAAAACAAAGACAAGGAGCACGTCGGGGCGTAAAATGGAGTCAGGGCGTTTCCACGGTGATCAAATAATAAAATCCACCAATCTCCGCAGCATTTTATTGGGTCATGTTCGTATCTCATGTTGTTTTTACTTTTGAATCTTATCTCCGCTGGTTACTTGGAACCAGGTGTAGAGACCTGAAGGTGTTTCAGGAGCAGGTAGATTCACTATCAGGTCTTTAGTGTAAATCACTGATTACAGGAATAAACCGGGAGTGGTTGTATTTCTTACTGCTGCTTTTATGGAGGCCACACACACACACACACACGTGATTTTCGCCACCACAGAAGGCAAAGTTTACCAGGCCGAATATAGAAAAGGGTCTTCTGTAAAAAAAAAAAAAAACATTTGCAGTGAAGCAAATAAACCTCAGCCCTCTTCTCTGGTTCCGGACCTCCCGGGTCGGATGAAGTGGAGCCGAGCTCCTGAACAGCAGCTGAACTCACAATCAGCGGCTAATAGAAGAGGATGGCACCACCGCTTAAAGATGATTCCCTAATGAGACTCAGATCTGCGGGGTCAGGACCTCGGAGGTCTGCTCCACATCACCGCGAGAGATTCCTTCTCTCCATGGGAGACGCGCACACACACACACACAAACACACAACGGCTTTAGGAACACACAAACTCATGAAAAAGATCCAGGAAGCCAGAATCCATCCATCCATGGTCACTTCATTTTCAAAATTCCTTTTAAGCTACGTATGAGTCCTTTATTTCTTTTAAATATTCATGCTAACTTGCAAATGGATCATTCCCTTCCCATCTATCTTCTCAGCTTGGACACGTTTCCCAAATTAGCCCAGCGGAGGGTGGAATGCTAGCTAGCGGATAAATGAACAGATGTGTGAGCAGGACCCGTTTGGCCCGAGATTGTGGGCCCAGGCCTGCAGTATTTACTCAGGATAACGTGCGCGTCAGAGTCTGAGGTCCCTGGAGAGCATCCAGCACCACGCGCCACAGACTCAGAGCCAGCCAGTGGCCCCCAGGCTCCCGTGAAATAAAAAGTTGGAGTTGGAGAATGGAGATTTTTTTTTGTTTTTTCTTGCAATGACGGGGACGGAGCAGGCCCGGGGACACCTGTCTCCGAAACGGGACGGGCCCACAATCTCTGCAGCATACAAGTCGTAAACAGGGTTTTCTTGCCTGCGTGTGTAGAAATCGATAGGCAGGAAAAATAACATCTGTTGGAGGTCATAAAAAAAAAAAAAAATTGGCTCATTTTGGAGTGTGGGATTAAGTTGGCCAAATATGTTTTCTGTGTGAATGATGTTTTATTTTCAGTGACCTTGCAGGACCAGTAGAAGGAAAAGTAGTACATTCACATACTGCATTTTAACAGGATTCATTAGGTACTTTGCCTAATGATAGGCTTTACACGTTATGATATTTTTAGAAGACAGAATGAAAAAAAGCACCAAATGTAGATTGAAGTAAAATTGTGAAAGGAGGATCTTGAATGCGTCTTCATATTTCTGCTTATCCGTTAAATGATGATAAAGGGACAATATATATGAGCAGGATGTGAATATTGATATTCCAGGAAGCTGCATAGACTCAACTTTATTGATCGCCAGCAGAGTGGACACCCTTTCCACAGCTGTTGCCTGTTTCTGCCTCGAAGCTGATGATTATTGATTCCTGTATCGTTACACTTATTAACCAATAACGAATCTCCTCTCTGCAGACTGACCCACATGCCTGGCAACCTCCATAGTGATTGAACGTTTGTAGCCAAGGCGGCAAATACTTCAAGCTCAGTTTATGTCTGTTTTTTCATGTGTGTGTGTGTGTGGGGGGGGGGGGGGGTGTGGGGGGGGGGGGGGGGGGGGGGGGGGGGGGGGGGGTGTTGTGTTTATTATGTCACATTCTTTCACACGAAGGGAAAATGCAGGAGTTTGGGAGTCCTCGCGTCCTTTCACCGGCCGCATTACCATGTCCTTTCGACGGACTTCATTGGGTCCAAAGGAGGAGGACGTAACCCTGTTTATTTAAATGCAGTGCATTGTGGGGCCCTTAAATGCTGCTCTGTCTTCATTCCTCACTGGCTGCGCCTCCATTCACGGCAGGAAAAACAAAAACCTTTGACCCCTTTTGTCTGCCCTCGTTTGCTGCTCCGGTTTTATTGCAATCGTTTTGTTGTGCCTGCTAGATTTCTCAATTTAACACATTTTTTCTCTCTTTTAGCTTTCCTGGCCGCTGGGAATGGGCACCTAGAAAGACTTCCTTTCTGCGGCCATGTTTTCCGATGGGAACTCCGGCCCGAGTGACACCGGCATAATGGATTTCAGTCTCTCGGCCTGTTACAATTAAAAAAGCCTACGCAAAGAGGGCAAAACAGATTCGCAGCCGAGCCGTCGCAGGGTCTGGCCGCTTGTTCTCGCCTCAGATAATGGCCGGATTAACTCGTTCCGACCGGGATATTATTTGAGCTAATATTCCGCGCAGGCTTGGCAGGCCGCTCCCCTCGTTTTCTGGCAGATTATAATATTTCATCCCACTAAAGGGGTTTTATGTCCGCCACTTTGGGGAGGGTGATTCCTGGGTCACATCTCATAGCGCTGACATTATAAGGGCGAGACTACAAAAAAACAAAAAAAAAAACGGTTTAATTTAAAGTTTTAGTGCAGTCAAAATTTGACTCCGTTTAAAGCCTCTTTAATCGCACCAAGTCCCGTTTCGCTTCGGTTCAGGTGGAAAAACGGAAGTTGTCGTAAATACGTTGCACTTAGTGCGTCGGTGTGTCGCTTTGGATTCTTTTACGTTTTGGGGCAGAGCCGGTTGTGTTAGTGCGGCTTTATGAGCGGGCTTTACGAGCCGGTCGCAGAGAATGATGGAGAGGCCTTGAGCCGAGCTGTTGACTGGACCCAGCTAAAATCAACACCGGCGTTATACGCTTTGGAGAAAGAGCCGCCAGTAAAACTCGTCTCTGAGAAACACGCAGTTATGGCCAGTCCCTTTGTGACTCCTTTACTTCCTTCTTTCCACACCAGCGTTATTGTCAAAGAAAAAAAAAACACACACACACCCACACACGCACACAACGCGTGTCGGGCAGAACATACCAACGCAGAAAATGAGCCGGGTCGACTCCCTGTTTTCCCCGATCGCGCTGATTTGGAGTTTGAAGGGAAAAAAAAAATCACTGGTCTTCCAGATAAAGCCTCACATTCCGACCCACCACAGGGAGAGGGGGGGCGTAAAAAAAGAAAGAAAGAAAAAGCCAGACAGGGAAGTGTGGTAATATGAGGTGTTTTATGATACCACCAGGAATAGCCTGATAATCGTGAAATATTGTGGCCGAGCCAGGGCCCAGAAAATTCAGCCTTCAAGAACGCGGGCCGTATTTCAACTGAAAGGCTCGTAAATTATTTTGGCAGGTGGTGGTCTACAACTGCAGGCCACACAAGACAAGGACCAACCTGGGACTGTGGGGGGGTTTAACGGCGGTTCTAGGTTCTGACGTGGGGCGCCTCTGTGCCAAAGTACGTTGGTGAGGTTTGAGAAGTTTGGGTTTTTTACACTGTAGAGACACGTTCGATGCCTCACATAGGGACAAGATGTGTGTGTGTGTGCGTGTGCGCGCGGTGGTGTGCGTGGGGACAGCTTTAGTAAACCGGGGGCCCATAAAAGGAGCAGGATTTATATGGAGTGAACAGTATGTCCAGGAACCACCTGTGAGTTATGTGTCTATCAGAACCTGGTCTCCTCAGACTCCAGTGAAATCCAATCAGCTGCTCTGTGTCCACTTTGTTCAGCTCACCCCAATAATTCATTTAATTATCAATAAACTCAGAAACATACATGCATTTAGCAAGAATTCTCAAAGAAATTGATATGTGAACGTATTTAGATGAATAATCCAAATTTTAGATCCAAAAAAAGGAAAAACTGGTTCATCTCATTAAAATATTCGTCTTTAATAGACACAAATTAATGAAAAAAAAAGTGAACTTATCTATAAGTTACTAAGAAAAAAAAGATGATTTATGTGGTAAAAAAATGGGATGTTCAACTTTTCTGGGAGGATTTTTTTCCACAGTCCGTCTCAAAAAAACCCATCTGAAATGAATGTGATTTTTTTTTCTTTTTTTTTTCTTTTCTTTTTTTACTTTGAAAGGAATCCTCACAGCATGTGTGGTTTTACCTGACTTACCAACCAATTTGCTGAAAGCGCGCGGCTTAGCACATTCTTTATGGATCCCACTCACAGATGTTTTTAGAATAAAGGTACTTCAGTAAATCCTTCTCACAAGGTCAAAAATAGCTCCAGACGTGTTGTTACGTCTATTGTCCCTCCGGCAGATAAGTGGCGGGTTTGCGCAGTGATTGCGGTGATAGTTGTGGAGTTGCACTCGTGTCCTGACACTCGAGCCGTCACACTAACCACGCGGGTTATTTCAGGGCACGGAAAAGAGCAGGAGAGTGAACCCAATTTTGCACGCAATATTTCAAGAAGGAATTTCGATGAAATGGATTCAATTCACGTCAGATGGTAAAACTGTAGCTTTCACTTTGTGAATTAAGTTTTAGACATGTAACAAATATGTATTTATTTATTTATTTTTTTAGTCACCCTACATTTTTAAACCACATGTTATCAGATCTCTCGTCATGGATATTTGCTTGCATTGAAGGTGAGAAAGTGTTGTGTGTCTTTTGTCTGCGTAGCTGCGCCTTAACGACGTCTAATCAGAGCGACAACGAGGATCAGCTGGTGAGTAGGTTTTAAGAACCGGCCAAAAACTGCTGCTCCTGAGGGGAGAAGCTGCTGCTGGGGCTTATTGGTGCCTCTTGTGCTTAATATTGTGTGTTTTTTTTTGTGTGAACAACCCCAATCTACTTGTATTTATGTTTATTCAAAGATATTAGCAGGGCAGAAACGACATTTCCAAATAAATACATACGTATTTATTTATTTTCCCACTTCAACAACTATATATGTTGTAACTAAATTGGGTTGACCCCCATTTAATTGACACCAATTAAAAATAAAGCAAAAATCTGGGCCTTTCACTCCCTAATATCATTAACATCAACTCCTTGAAGATCAGTATCATTCAGGCTGTAATAAAATCCTGTGTGTGTGTGTGTGTGTCTCTGTTGAATTGAACATGAGCCCAATATGTGGATGAACACATGTCGATAGTGTGACGTGTGCAGTGGAACACTGTGTTGCACCATAGAAGGTTTGTGTGTGTGTGTGTGTGTGTGGGTGTGTGTGTGCGCGTGTGGTGAGCAGAGTTCATGACAGTGAGGTGGGCCGGGTCGCGCCGGGGTCAGCGCGGGACCGGCCTGGTGGTCTGCAGATGCAGAGTGACAGCCGAGGTTATCGCGCTCGCCATCGCACACTTCCTAGGTTGTGGTGACATGTTATGGCTATCGCTGACGGACGCTTGCGTCCAATAAGCATCTGCGGCCATGCGTGTAAAAACCCTTCACTGCAACATGTGAGCCAAATTAACTTTTATTTTCTGCCTGAGAGGATCTGTGTGTGTGTGTGTGTGTGTGTGTGTGTGCGTGTGTGTTTTCTTTCTGTGCATTAACAGAGATTACCCAGAATTATATGGTCTGCGAGAGGCAGATGATATCTGATCGAGAGGTCTGCCATGATTGGCTGAGTGAATGAGATGGCTTTTTGAGCAGCGTTCGAGTTTATTGGAATTTAAAAAAAAACTGTGGACACACACATATGCAAACGCGCACATACACAAGAGGGCCAACTTTTATTCTTTTTTTTTTTAATCCCCGCTACTTAAAAAAAAAAAAAAAAAAAAAAAAGTCTGTTCCCTGAGTAAGAATGAGTCACTGGGCTCACAATGGGCCGCAGTGACAGGCCCGTCCTCAGTCTGGGACGCTTTATATTCTCTCCGTGCCGAGGTCCTCACCCCCCCGTGTCCGCCCCCTCACCCCTTCACCTCCTGTCCCCTCTAATGTGGCTTTATTGACTGTGACACACTGAGCACGGAGACGATGACCAAACAATTAAATCCCCCCCTCCCCTCCCCAAAAGGAAAGGAAGGACCATTAGAGCCAGAATCCATTCCAGTGGATGTCCTTTGTGTGTGTGTGTGTGTGTGTGTGTGCATGAATAAAAGTGCACGTTTCCAAAGTGTGACAATACACATCGCAATAGTGTGAGGCGGGTTGTTATCCTAAAAATCAATTTATTACGGTAAAAAAAAAAAAAAAAAAAAAAATCCTCTCACCACACCTTCCCCCCATGGGCTCATGAATATGAATCCCAGCTCTCTGCTTCCTAATATAAACCAAAAGGCCGCGGAGACACCGGACACTGCACCCACGCCTCGTTTGAGTTTTTTTTTTTTTTTTAAGGAGATCAAGAGGATCAAGACAGGCTATTGTGAGCCCGATGGAAGTAACTCAACCCTGAACACCCCCCCCCCCCCCCCCCCCTTTTTTTTTTTAAACCCCAGAGCTTCACAGCTCTCGTTCCTGAGATTGTTCGGCGACACTTTGCGTCTAAGCCGCGTCAAAGTGGGTTATCAGAGAAATCAGCCTCGGAGATCAGCTGGATTTAGGATGAGTCTGAGTCCCCGGGGGTGTATTCAGCTGCTCTCTGCAGAGATGCTTCTCTAATGAAGTGAAGGAGACGAAAACAATAACAAGTGGCTGTTATGCTCTTCACAAAAAAAAACAAAAAACGCATAAACTCCACAAACACGTGAGCGGGTGACAACTTTCTGAATTTGAGTTTCCGCTCTGCTTGTGCTCTACGTGCGCCGTGGGTAAATGTGAAGCGTAAAAAAAACAAAAAAACTCCGTAATGAGGCCGCTAATAGGCACCGCGTGACCTTTGACCTCCCGTCTCCGTCAGGGTCTTCTCAGGGGCCACAGTTCAGCCCCATAATGGCTGCCACCAAGCCCTCGGTGGGCCCGCCAGCCCTGACGCACACGGCTAAATGTTGGTCTTAATGCGGCGCTGTCACTTGTCGTCAGGTTTGATTATGTCGGTGAGCGGCTTGTTTGTCGTCTTTTATTAGTTTTGCGCCGCGATGAAACGATCTGCGTTTCATTAACGGCCGCCTGCTGGACGTAATCCTGTTGACACGGGTCGCACACACACACACACACACACACACACGCGTGCGCGCAGTGGAAGGATTATTTAAACAGCTTAGGTCATTTTACCACTTGTTTTTTCTTTTAAATATCCTACATCTCCATCAAAGCCAGTGAATAATTCATCTGGCATGAAGATGTTTAGACGTCTCACCTATTAAAGGTTTTTTCATTAGAGGCCATCTGTTCAATAAATGTTTCAAACCAACATATTTGGATATATATATATATGTACCCCCTCAGTAAATTTAATCAGACCCCCCCCCAGGCCCCCCCCCCCCCCCCACTGAGACAATTTCATTAGTGTCAGAGATGACATCAGGGCCAAAACAACAGGCCCTTTTATCTGCGTTAGGAACGGTATCAATTGGATTTTTTTTTCTGCCTTTGGAGAAAATTGGAAGAACATGAGCCTGGGACGGGGTTAAGCTCTGAGCGGCGGGGCCAGGCTAACAGGTATGAAGAATTTCACTTTCCTGTCTGCGTGTTTTCACTCACAGAGGAAATGATTAACTCATGAAAAAAACGTTCTGCTCTGGCGGGTGAGAGTCCGTCGTCTGAACATTGGCAGGTGACCACAAAGTCTGGTGCTGTTTTTTTTTTTTGTTTTATTGAGCATCAAAGTGAAGGAAGAGTGTGATTTTTTTTTTTTTTTTTTTACAAATATCTTAAATATAGCTCTGTATGTGGAGGAGCCATATGTTTATCGTGCATTTCACTTCCTGATAATCTTAAACTTCATTCCCCATATAAATAAAAATAAAAAAATTCCCCCGATCAATGATTTATATGAATAAAGGATAATCACCAGTTTCAGCTCGTTATTTTTGTTTTACATCACAGAACTTTTTGTTTTCGCATGTTACCAGAGTTACAACTCTAATGTTTTTCGGGCATCAGCTCATGCTCAAGTTCACCGTATTAAGGATAATATCATAATAATAATGATAATGTCAGTTTTGGATTTGCAGCTTGTTTCTGCTGCCTCCACATGGCTTAAAAAATATATTTTAGTTTTTTTTTTAAGCCTCGCGGGCCGACGCGAGTACGATGCTACCATGAGTTTGTCACCAAATGTAATGAATATAATCCATTTTAATCAGTAAATGGAAAATCTTAAGACAAAATGACAAATAAATCTGCTTTTTGCACATATGTTGGCATTTATTTTTTATTTTTAAATTCCACTACCTAAAAATAAGTTTATATTCTATTTTCTTTTCTCTCTTGTTTCCACTGCGATTAAAAAGTCTTTATTCACATGTTCTTTAGAGGTGGAACTTAAATAAAACCTTTTTTTTTTTTGTTCAAGCAACTAGTCAGTGTTTTACTAGACCCTAGACCATCTCCTTATTATATTATATTAATATATTACATTATTACCTCAGGCTTTTCACTTATGATACTTGTAATTCTTCAAGCGTACCATGGTTGTCAACACACATTTCCTTTAGGTGAAAGCCTTTCACTGTATATATAAGGGACTTTGTCGTCACCTTGCTAGCACGTATGTTGTTTTTTCATTCCATTTTTGGTCTAACGTGCCACTAAACGCAACATCACGTCCTAAAATGTGACATTGAACCATGTCTTTACTGATGAATGCATGAATAAAGAAATGCAGGGACCCTGATGCAGAGTTAACCCAACAGCACCATCTACTGGAGGCTGTGATGGAGTTTCTCCAGTTTCTCCAGCACCTGCACCCGATGACAGGATTACAGCTCGCTGACCTTCTCTGGTTTCCAGAGCTGGAACCGCATGCAGCTCTACACGAGAGGGAGAAAAGCCTTAAAAAATAATAATAATAAATGTATTATTAAAAACTGAAGACATTTGTATTGCCATGAAAGCAGCTTCTAATCACCTCCTCAGCACACCCCAGAGGATGGTTACTGCGTCATCCAAATATGATCTCACAAAACTCATTTCAGTGTTTCAGCCAAAAACAACCACGAGCAGACAATAAAAAAAAAAAAAAAAAGGAAATGTGAGCCTCCCAAACAGCTGATAAGGTCAGGCCTGTTAGAGGCTTCTCATTTTACCAACGCGCAAATTAAGAGCTTAATATGAAAAAAAAAGAACAAGTCTCATCAATCAGGGCCATTTTCAGGCTATGAAAATGATATAACCCAATATATTTTTAAGTTAAGTTAGATTTGATGTTTTTTTGTTTTTTTTTGACATGTCACAGAAAGAAAAAATAGGATCAATATTTCTACTCCAGGGATTTTATACGATCTATTATTTTGTGCAATGTTTTAAATAAGCAATACATGTCACCACATATGTTGGATGTCGGTGGCTGATGCCTGTTGAGACAGTGCCCTCCTCTGGAGACATCAAGCCCTTCAAATCACACACGCAGTGTTAATATTATTATTATCTTATCACATGTAGGTGAAACAGTGTGCAAGGATGTCCAGGATTAAACATGGGAGCTGTAGAGCAGGTGGACCCTGAACGTCCCGACTATGAGCAGCTATTAGAAAGCCAAATGGCCTCAGCTGTGATAATAAATCCTGGGTTTCTGGGGAAGAGACTGTTCACACCTTTTTCCCCTCCGCTATTAGAGAAAAGATTCATAACGGCTCAGAGTGTAATTTGGGCCAGATGCTCGGGACTCGTATTTGAGGATCCTGTCATACTAACATCCCCGAGACGGACAGCGGCGCGTTCCATGACCTGGTGACACACACACACACACACACGCTTGCGATTTTCTCTGCTCGCACTCCAGGATTTAAGTCACGCCGGAGGAATCTGGGAGGAGACGGATGGATCCTTCAGGCAGATCCTCAGAGGGGAATCCGCACCTGTGGGTTGTCATGGAAACGGACTCATCTTATCACATCCAGCCCGGAAAAAGGATCATTTGAAATATATTGAGTTTTAGGTTTGTGGAACACACGCATGTGTGTACGATTATCTAATAATAATAATAAAAATATATAAATATATATATACTGTATATATATATATATATTCCTTTTTCAAACCAATACATATGTCTGAAAAAAATTAAATAAAAAAAATGTCTCCATGTGGTGACACATTTTCATGGTGTCATGTCCACAGTGGAATAGCCTGTTATGTGATGGACAAATGAAAGTGGTGTGTGTGGTGTTCATTTTTCTAAACCAACAAACATGAAACACACAATTGTGATATTTTGGTTGTCCTCAGTGTAACCTTATTGTGTGAGTGTTTGGACCACAGCAGCCCATCGTCAGCTCCTTGTTGACAGTGGTGGTGCCAGGACGGTCCAGACCTCAGCCCCTGCACCAAGGAAAGAGAGAGAGGGGGGGGGGATCACTAGCACATGGAGCTCTCAGCTTGTGTTTAGGAAAAAAAGAAAAAAAAATCATGCTCAGCGCCGCAGGGCTGACCCCTGACGCTCACACACACACACACACTATTCTTTTCCAATAATAAAAATAAATCAACCTGGGGGGAAACATGAGATGAACCCGGAGATATTTAAATATTTAGAGGAGAAATCAGACGTCTGGTATTTACATTATAAAAACAGGGATTCCAACACAATGTGTGTGTGCGCGTGTGTGTGTGTGTGTGCTTCCATGTTGCACAGAGAGCTCTTTGTGTGTGTCTGCAGCCCCCGACACTCGGCAGGCTCTCTGACACTATTTATCTAATGTTTGCATGAAATTATAAATATCTACAGGTGTATTTACCTGCTGCCATGTTTTTTTTTCTCTCTGACTGCAGAGCTCTGTGGTGCTGGTGTCGCGCACACACACACACACACACACACACACCGGCGCACTGATTTGTATGTTATTTGTTTAAGCCTCAGGTTTCAGGGTGAGCCGAGTGCGCGTCGCTTTCATTAACACGTCGCTGCCATTTGACGGCAAGGTCATCTGGAGTTACACACTCACGCAACTGGCTTTCATTTTTTACAGCCAGACACACACACACACACACACACACAACAAATATTATAACGACTAATGGAGAAATGTGGGTCTTTAATCTTTATTTTGACAAAAACTGGATGTGCGACGAGTCACGAACTTTTTGTTTTGCAAGTGAAAAAACAAGCGTGCATCTGGAGCCGGCCTTCAGTGGCCTCGGAGCTGCCATTAGCCAGCGCGCAGGAGATTTATGAACTTTTCACAGCTCGGTATATTAAACCACTGTCGCCTGCCAATTTGCAGGTGTCAGGGGGTGCGTGAGGGGAGCTCAAGCTGCTCAGTGGCCCCATTGTGAACCCAACGTGTTCATAAAAGTGGGAAAAAAAAAAAGAACAATCCTGAAAACCAACCCGGAGTCTTTATATGAAATTTGAGTTCCACAATCTAAAGGTAGATATACTACTCTTTAAAAAATAAACTCTGTATTGACCCTCATTTCATTGGCAACCCCACGTGGACGTTTGAATTGGCAAAAAAAATAACTGTATATTTTGCAAGCTTGCAACTTCTTTTTTTTTCCACTTTGCAACTTTATGGCTCGAACACGCGTGGCTCAATATGCATGTTGACACTCCAAGACTCTGTGAAACAGAAGAGCGCTTGCGTGTGCATGTGCGTTTCATTAAGGTTGTCTGAAAACAAAATTCCACATGATTTCATAAAAAAAAAAAAAAGAGACAACACATAACTATGACAGAGAGGGGTCGTGTGTGTGTGTGTGCGTGTTTGTGTGTGCGTGCGTGCCTGTGTTTTTGTGTGTTTGTGTGTGTGTGTGTCTGTGTGTGTGTCTTCAGAGCTTCCTTGTTGTTGTCCATCAGAGTCTGAGCCGAGAAACTCAAGCCTCCGTGGGGGAGAAGACCAAAGTGTGTCTCTCAGTGTTTTCTCTGTCACTATGAAATGTAAAAAAAAAAAAAAAAAAAAAAAATCAGTAGCATTTTCCCTTTCAGCTCTTCTCTGTTAGTGTTAGGCTCCGAGCCGTCTAATCCAAGCCGACAGTTTTTTTTTTGAGTCATTAGCCATCAGAAAGTTGGCCATTAGGTCTTATTATGTCGAGGTTTTCACTTTTGATGTCTTGGATCCAGAATGGCGGACGTGTTCCTTCCAATTTGATCTCACGATAACCAGGTGGCACTCCCAGGGGGAGCGGTGGTGCCCGAGAGCGTTACTCCTAAACCCCACACATGTCCTACGTGTGTCTCTGTAACTTTTGGGGTTTTGTCGAATTTGTGCGTTTCATTATCTTGACACAGAAATCCATCTCTGTTCCGCTCCTGTGCGACAGAATAGGAAATATATATGTTTATTCTCGTCATAATAGATATATATTAAAAAAAGGCTTCCTGGCTTCCATTTTTTTGGGGGGGGGGATTTGTGAAATAATCACACCGCCCCCTGTCTGAGGTGACCGAAGCACTTTGTGTTTATGGGCTCCTGACGTGAGCCAGTGCTGCAGCTTAAACTGTTTCTAATTTCACCAAATCAGGTTTTGGTTAGACAGAACATCAGGGAGGAGGAGGAGGAGGAAGAGGAAGAGGAAGAGGAAGAGGACACAGGGCCATGAATCAAACTGAAACGTGGAGTCCATTATCATAAAAAAAAAGATGTGAGGTGTTAACATTTGGTTCACGAGACAGAGAGTGAAATAAAAGATGATGATGTTTAGACCCCCCCCCCAAAAAAAAGAGAGAGAGAAAGAGAGAGAGAGGAGTTTTTCTCCAGCTCCAGCTGCTGGGTTTATTTGGATTTGGGTTTCCTACAGGACGGGCCCTAATTGCTGCCTTGTTATGAATGGCTTCTTTCTTCTTCTGCTCTTTTTGTTTGGTTGACTCCAACAACAAAGACTCCGACTCCGTTTCCTCCTCCTCCTCCTCCTCCTCCTCCTCACAACGACTCCCGCAATTATTCCACACTCAGAACGAGGAGGCACCCAGCGGAGGAGGAGGGGGGGGGCAGTTTTGGCTTTGATATCCTGATGGACCTCAGACTTCAACCTCAAAACAGCGCAGGCCCGGGATAATATCACTTTTCATCATGTTGACATGTGAAAGTGACCTGAACCTGAGACCTGTGTGGGGCCGAGTGACGTTTTTTTTTTTTTTTTTTTTTTGAATAAAACAATAACAGCCAAAAAATGTTTGAACATGCTTCTAATTCCTCATGTATGGAGTCAGAGGAGGAAATGGGACACTCTGAACGCTGCTCCTTCTTCACCTCCCCCAGCCTCCAGCGTGCAGCTGAGTGTGAAATAGGCCATCGCTGTTAAAAAAAAAAAAATAGAAAGAAAAATGACACCAACTCAACTTTTCATGGCTGAATTAATGTTTTACAAAAAAGAAAGGACTCTGAGCCAACATCTGCCGCCATAATTAGATTAGAGCCCTCTCATCCGTCCTGACAGCGCAGAGGAGAACACAGAGGCCGCACTTAGAGAGAACAGGATTGCGTGTCAAAAAAGAAACCTGAAGGCTACAGTTTGTGCAGAGCCACCTGAAAGAGAAAAACGCTCTCTGACTGCAGCCGTGAGGCAAACTTCACTTTGCTTCTCCATCACCTGCAACGTTTTCCACAAAAGCAGAAAAAGAAGAATCGCACAACGATTGATCAGATTGTTCATTTTCACAGCACTGCTTCAATCATAAGTATTAAGGAAACATAAAAATGGAATGTGTGGAGTTTTTGCGGCAATTCACTAGCTTCCTTTGGCTAATTTGCTAGCATGCCACTTTTCAGTTTATTTTTTCAAATATAACTTAGCTATATTCATTGTATTAAACTAAAGAATATATAAATCTGGGTCCTAATCCAGAGGAGACTGAACTAAAATGAGAAGGGGTCAGATCCCCTGGACAATTTCGGGCCAGGTGTTGCCTAGCAACAGAGCTGCATTTGGCGTAACTTGCCACGTACATTTTCAGACAAAATATTGTGGCCCGCTGTTTTTTGGGTTTCACGTGTCATGTTTGCTACTCAATCGAGCATTGAATAAAATGTCATACACGTGCACCCCATTGCATCCTGGGATATGTGGGACAAGTCTTGTGAGAAATGGGAAATCCACCATGGCGCAACCCCCCCCAGCTCAGATCTCCAATAAGCGACCAATTCTGCTCATTCTGTTCCTTTATTAAATGATTATTAATGACTGCAGGAGACAAGAGTGCGAATCCGCCCACATTAACGAGCCCTGCTCCACATTTTTTTTCCTCTCTGGTGGTGGAAAGTGATACGCAGCCCACTCGTGGGAGGCTGCGCGCACACGCACACACACACACAGGCGGTGCAGCATGTTTTATGGTCTTCTATTAAGGACTGATATTCTTCTTGCGGGAGAGTGGAAAGTGAACATTGTCCGCTGGACGTGACAGAGCAATAAAAATGTGATTTATGTTTCAAAGCTCTAATTGGCTGGGTTTCCTGCGTGCGCGCTCAGATTTCTGACATATCTGAAAACCTTCAGAGATATATATACGCACTTGGCTTTAAACTCTCAGATCGTTCATCTCTGTCGCGCGCTGCCACCGAATCAAGAGCAGAGCTGCTTCTGCGGCAAAGGGTGTTTCTCTTTGGAGGTATTGACTTACATGGTTCAGCGGAACAATGTCTCCACGGGACTTTATTTATTTTTTTTTTTATAAAAAAAGAAAAGGAGTTTTAGATGCAGAAGGCCCAGGAGAAGCTCCTAACATTTTAAAACATGCACATTTTATCCTCAAAATCCAAATATATTTTGCTATAAAATGCTATGCAATGTAATTTGACACAGCCATCACTTCCTGCAGAAACAAGGCACTGATTTCATTATTTATTTGATTTGATTTCACTTTAAAAGTGTTGAAATGAAAATGACATATGTAAGACATTTGATGTTTTTTTTTTTATTCAGGTTTCATAAGGAAATTACCCACGGATACACTCTGGGGTTTGAACCCAGCACCTTCGTCAGGCAATGGCCACATGTGTTTAAATGAGTACTTAAGTGACATGAAAGGGATTTAAAAAAGTGCCGTTAATTATTTCTTAAACTCGCGTGTACAGGTCAGACTTGTGTCATTTCCGTGTTATTTCAAACAGGCGGCACACGTCTGCGCCATAAATCTCCGCGCCACATGTAGCGCGGGGGGAATCATCTCAAGCACGCCGAGATAACAAGCCAAACCTTGTAGCCCTTGAGGAAATATTGATTTGATTTGCTCCCCTTAAAAAAAAAAGGAGCTAAATTTACAGGCGTGTGGAGGGTGATATTAGTTTCCCCTCAGGAGGCGTGAAGGATTGGCTCCAGATTTACTCTGAATGTTTAACATGTTATTAAAAGGAGAGGAAGTTGTTGCAGGACTGTTTCTCTTGACGGAAACCCAGAGCCACCGGCTCTGTGGTCTCAGTTCCTCTCAACTAAACAGCGGTTTCACTTTGAATTCACCCTCCGCTTTGTTCGCCAATGCATCTATATGCAAAATGATACTTTTTGTGTGTGCTTTGTGTGTAGGGAACGGTATTTGGTGTCACTGCACTACAAATCCCATAAATCCCTATTCTCGTCTCTTTTTCTGTCAATCGATGATCTGTTTATTTCCACACTCGCGCTAACTGCCTCTGTCACTTCCTATCACTGAGCCGAGTGTAGTTGTTGGGTTTGTTTTTTTTTGGACACACGTTAACTGGTTCCAGTCTGCCTTGGATCAGCGTAGGACAGAGGGCCATCCATCGTCCTGTGGTTTTCCTGTGCAACGTGTTCCTGATTAATGGGAAAATCTCTGGGAAACGACGGTCGACACTAAGTCCTGTTTGGACTGGGCAGACTCACTGTCGTCCCGAGGACTTGGACACCGAGAGCGCTCGCGTTAAAATGGAAATTTTTCATGGGGAGAAAAAAAAAATCCAAGACCATTCGACAAGTTTCTTTTTCTCTGTGGCAAATATCTATTATTCCTGCAGAGAAACGTCCCGACACAGGAATGTAATAACTCTTATACTGGCTCATTTCCTTTTTTCTGTTAATACACGATCATGTACTCTATCCCTTTATAGTATTTTCCCTGCAATGTAATGTCTGAATACTTTCCCCACGAATGATCATGCGTTTCATTTTTAAGAATTTAAGAATTCAAGACTAAACTTTCTTCGAACCAATATCGAACATCACTACTATCATCCTATGATATATACTGTAAGTATAGTAGTATGAATTAAAATTCATAAAAAAAAAACTAAAAAATAAATAATCCTAATCCAAACTAATCAATACATTTTCTTGATGAACCAAATAAAGAAATTCAGCCAATTAGAAAGAGTGTCCCACAGGGATCAATGCTGGGTCCTTTGCTTTACCTCACTAATTCTCATCTTCTTGCGGATGAGACCATCACGCATTGCGTCGCTGACTGGGTTTTAGCTGCAGGCCAGGCTTATTGATCTCGTTAGCGTAAAATGCAAATAAGAAAAAGGAGATAAAAGGAAACGATGATCTCAAATTACCGCTGGTATTGATTATTACGGTTTGTAACTAACCACAGTAAACGCATCGGTTACAGAGACACACACTATAAATATGGTGATATGTGGCCTGATGAAAAACTTACATTCAGGGATCATGTCAACAGTCTTGCCAATGATCTGCGGCATGAAACCGGTTTCACAGGAACCCATCCAGTTTTCCAATGATTAGCGTTTTTTTTTATTTTTTTATGTCTGTCTTGGATTATGAGGTCGTAATGGTCAGCAACGTGCCTCCATCCTTAAAACCTTGGATTCTGTTTATGGTTCCGCCCTCAGATTTCTTTTTACTGCTGATGGGTTCTTTTTTTTTTTTTTTTTTTACCACTGTATCCTTTACTACAAGGTTGGTGGTCCTCAACATCACTGGAAGTCCTCCACCCAATATCACTTTGCTGTTGGATGGGTCATCTGGAGCGCATCACCCTCTCTCCAGTGAGTTTTATTAAAAAAAACGCTTTTTTTGATTCTGTGCTCCCCGACCCCTGCCATGTCTTGTATTGCAGAGGATGTATCACATCGAGGCAATATCTGTGAATCATTTTACAGCTCAAAAAAAAACAAAACAGCAGCTTTAAGCTTCATTTTGACTAAACACTGAATTGTTCCACAACAATATTCAGACACACAGAGAATATAGGTTAAAAATAAGTTTCCTGTAGGTTTTCTGTCTCATGTCCACTGAATAGGAACGAGTGGGACTTTATATTTCCTCCTTCCTGCTGGGTGATGAGCGAGATGAGGAACGAGCGGCCCTCACCTGGCATGGAGGGACTTTATGAATCAGAGTTTCCTATCAATCATCACCAAGGTCGGCCAAGAGTCGAGGCGCTTGATGCCAACGTGTGGGAGCAGCATCACATCAGATAAATGGCCCTTTACCCCCACTGCACGGCCTCGGACGTCTGCGGCATGTCCGACAACTACACATCCAGTTATTGATTACACAGATGGAATAAAATAACACTCGCAACTTTGTCATGTCTGAAAGTGATCCCGAGCTGTGTGGCCTTGTGGGCAAAGTGTTTGCGGAAAACTGTCCAGAGGAGAAATGCGTTGGGTTTAAAGTAAAAAATATAATACTAACAGTCAGAGGGTTACATTTGTAACAAGCCTGTTTTTGACAAATGAACAAACCTCAAAAAATATACATATTATTATTGGATTTCCACCACCAGCTATATCCTTATGCACAGTCAAGCACTGGCTAATTAATGCTTAGTCAGTCGATTCATTAAATATTCATTTTATTCAATTTGAGGCTCTCTACAGAACAAGCCCATTCAATTCCATCATACACTGACTGAAATTAGGATGTTTAAGTTGAAGTGAAAAAGGAAGGACCTTCTCTCCGAGATCAGCGAGTAAGGTCCCAACCTTTGGATGTGAATTTAGCGCTATCTGCTGGTGGAGGAGGGGAGCTGCATTCAGCGGCGACACCAGAAAGACACGCATACTTATTATGATATAAATAATATATGTTTTTATTCTTATTTTTACACCTACAAAACCGTTCAAATGCAGCAAACCGACAAAGTGTTTTCCCAAGACGCCGTCGGTCATATTTGTGCAGAAATTCATAATTCCAAAAATTCTTCCTGAAATCCTCTGATAAGATGCTATATTCTGAAATCACATGTTGACCATGCGGAGGCAGTAGGATCTCACTCAACAAGAACCCTATGTTTTAATCACCACTTTATCAGGTATACGCACAGTGGATTATGTTGAATATTAAATATAGCTTTGTGTTATTTAAACATGTGCAGGCGTTGAACTTTACCCTGGATACGAAACAAAAAAGGGGCTTTCACTATGACCCCACAGGTCAAAGTGGAAAATGTCATTCTGTTTAAAGTACACATTCTTATTGGCATAGATTTTTAAACAGCGTCTTATACAATGCAGGGGTTAAAAAGACGCTTACGCTTTACGTCACACACCAATTTCCTGACCTGACCTGGATTTTCTGACCCGGCCTCTGGCAACCGAACCGGTTTGGACGAGTTGTAGCAGCTGAGTTTTATGGTTTCATGCTCACAGTGTAGTATACGACAGGGTCCCCGGCACAGTCACACAAACTGCGTGACCCTGCGTTGGACTGTGCCAGCATGGCAGGTGGGCGGGTGTCCCTGCAGGCAATGATTGACCGTCATATCACCACAAACGCCATAAAGAAATTTGCTTTCAATATGTTTTCGGGTTCCTATGAGGCAGGAGCTGTGTCCAATGTGTTTGTGTGAGAGCAGATAACGTTGTGAGGCTTTTTCTTTTTTTTTTTTAAGTCCCAATGTTTTCTCTACTCTTAAAAAAAAAAAAAAAAAAAAAAAAAAGAGTCCTCCACGACATCATTCCATGCACAGCGGCGAAATATTTTTGATTGGTGTGTGTGGGTGGAGGCCGCATTCCAAAGGTCAAAGGTAAACCTGGGTGGATTTTTCCATCCATATGTGGGTCTCCTGAAGTCACACGGGGTAACACCCCTTGCATCAAATGGGTTAGTCAATAAATAACCGGGGGAATTGTAAAATAAAGCCACTTTCAGCTGCTTCTTTATGGGCTTCTTCAGCGTGAGTCTTCACTCTGCCGGGTCCTAGCGCTGTATACACTGTGGAGGGGTCAAGGTCAGAAATGAATAAGATTGTTGGAACCAATTATATGACTTAAAAAAAAACGTCATATTACTGCACAGGAGCTGAGCGCATGGGCGCCCACACTCAGAGCCAATTATCAGCAAATTGATTTTTAATCGATAATCTGTTGGGTGCTGCCTTTATTTTTCTTATGTCTTATCTGCAGCATAATTGGTCAAATCATTGCACCTGCTGGAATGTAGTTGTATCATGTTGAAATGAATTATTAATCCACAATTCTGATTTATTACAAGCAAAATGCAATGTCATTGCAAAGGACATTTATCCTTTTATTTTGAAGCTATTAAAGCTTTTATGTGGGGACATAGAATGTGGATTTTTGCCTGCGAATGTCTTTATTTTTAGACCATATATATATTTTTTTAAATATAGTTTAGTGTAAGAAAATATATTATTAAAGCTTTTTTTTCTTAAAGATTCTTTTGTGATTCATGATTTAAAATCTCGTCAAAATGTCGGGCTCCATCTTAGATGTTGATTCATTTTGAAGCCGTGAGTATTCTATGATAATGCAGTGATTTTTGCAGTTTCTCTTTTTTTTCTCAGGTAATCCAATTTAATGAGTTTCAGCTTTCCGTTTTAAATGATCAGGCTATTCTGACTTGAAGGCATTCTTCTTTTCCTTTTTTCTTCTGAGTTTTATTTATGGTTGCTGTTACTGAGAAATTCCCTGGGGTTTTTTTATTTACTCGTTACTCTGAGCTTTGGTCTTAAAGTGACGAAGGCTGGAGAAAAAGAGGAAGACAGGTTCTTTGGATATATACGTAGTTATGAGCCTTAAAATGAACTTCTAGAAAGATCCAAAAATTACCCATAAAACCAACTCTGGTGACCAAAGTAGATTAAATGTCTCATGCGGGACACTTTAGGCTTGAGACTGAAGTTCCTCCGATTTATTTTCACTGCAAAACGTCTTCATCAAAGTGTTTCCTGCTGAAACATTAATGCAAGAAAAAAAATCTAAGTTTTTCACCCCAAATGTTCCATATTAAGAATAAAAATAACGAAAAAAAACACACACACACACATCATGGCAGGTTCCTGCTGAGTCTGTGCCAACAACTCGGTGAACCCTTTTTATTTTTTTTTTTATAAGTACAGCATTAAATGTGTTGTGATTATTTTACTGCAGCTTCGGGAGGAGCCGAAACTGATTCTGGGTTAATCATTTGCGCACATTCACACCGTTTATTTTAGCTGTAATCTGTGCAGTTGTTACAGTCCCCTCACCATAAACCCGGACTAATAAGTAATAAATGTTTGCTCCAGCAAGCGTGTTGGGACGCGTGTGCGATCTGTGGAGCAGTAAAAAACAGGCACACAACAGAGTGTGTGTACGTGTGTGTGGACTCATGTATGATCAGGCCTGTGTAAAAATAAGAAATATAAATGATGCATAACAACAGAGCTGCTCTTTTAACGGTTGCATTTTTAAGCATATATCACAAAAACAGTTGTGATAAAATACACTAACAGTGAAATGCACAACATAAAGCAGCAGACTCCTCCAATAAAACCATATTTTTATGTAACATGTGATAACAGAGAGTATTAAAAAAAACCTCAAAGTCCAACCGAGGATGACTATAAGGAGAAAAGAACCCAATACATGTCAGTTTTAAGAAAAAAGAAGAATCAATAGAAAAGAAATAATAATAATAATATTAATAATAAATAATATTAAGTACAGCGTCGGTTTAATTAGTGCCACAGACGTGTCTGTGACCTTTGGCCCTCGGGCTGAGTGGAATGAGGAAGAAAAAGGAGTTTTGCATCCACAGCCACCAGGAGGCAGCTGCTCGTGCGTCAGGAACTGGACACGTGCACAGCTGCTGCCTCACATTTATAGGTACATACATGTAGTTATGGACATATTGTCTGCACGTACATATATGCACAGTATATTTGACTCATAATCATTTTAAAGCCGATGACGCGTTTTTTTTTCTTTAATGTATATTAAATTACTATCAGTGCAGAACTAAAACAATAATCAATCATCAATCACGATCGATCACACAGTGTGCGCTCCTCTCACCTGCGCTCTGCACAATTTCTGACGTCACGCACGATGCTACTCTTAAAAACTCTATGTATGACGTCACGGACAATGCAGTCAACGCCGTTAGACCTTTGAGACGAGCAGGGCGCAGGGGGGGGGCGGGGGGGCGCGCGCAGGTGTGTGTGCGCGCGGCCGATGCGGCTCTATAAGAAGAGCTGCTCGCGCACAGAGCCACAGGTGAAGCCTCCTCCTCTCAGCTCAGGTGCGTTCAGCTGTCCCGGGACTTTATTTTTTTTTTCCCACAGGTGCAGGGGTTAATCTGTTCAATCTGGGGAACCTGGTCCTTTGTTTCAGACTATCTCAGAGACGTTAGACATTAGGAGAATTTTTTTAAATAAAAAAAAGTTGTGGCACTTTATTATTTGTGATATATGTATTTTTAGATTAGATTTATTAAACTATACAATATTCTGCAGTGACAGATTGCACAGGTTTTATTCTATTATTTAAATACTATTTTATTTAACTGTGATTTTTCTGTTTTCACAGACAGACAGACATGGCTCCACGACCAGAAGCGGGGACGGGCTCCTCCCTTGCCCTCGGTATGTCCTGTCCTCTCTGATACAGAGCTTCTTCTTCTTATTATTATTATTATTATTATTATTATTATTATTTCCTCCCTTTGGTCTGTTCTGACCGTCCCTGCTCCTCTGTCCCGCCTCAGATGACCCCACTCCAGGATCTAAAGACATCCTGCCGGCGTACTCCACCATGGACCTGGTGAAGGAGGACCCCAGTGCAGATCCATGGGACCTCCCGGACCTCAAAGACACCGGGGTCAAGTGGTCCGGTGAGTGTCCGAGCTGGAGCTGTGACTGCCTGAGTGGAATGCAGTGATTTATTGGATTTTTTTTTCTTTTTCTCCACAGATCTGGATACGAAGGGGAAGCTGAAGAGAGTGATGACAGGCGTGGTGAAGCTGATTCTGCTGCTGGGACTTCTCTATCTCTTCATCTGCTCCCTGGATGTTCTCAGCTCGGCTTTCCAGCTGGTCGGAGGTAAAAATAAATCATTGTCTCCCATCGCTGCCCCGTGTGGAGCAGCCCATTTAGCTGTTAATGCCCTGGCCAACAAAGTGCAGCTTATGTATTGTGTATTATGGCGTGTTTTTGACCTGAGGCTTTTATGTGTGTGTGTGCAGGTAAAGCTGCTGGTGACATCTTCCAGGACAACTTTGTGTTGTCCAACCCTGTGGCCGGGCTGGTGATCGGGGTGTTAGTCACGGTGCTGGTGCAGAGCTCCAGCACCTCGTCCTCTATTGTTGTCAGCATGGTGTCCTCTGGCCGTGAGTACAAACACGCTAATGCACACATACGTAGACAATGCATGCATACACACTTTGAATACCACTTAAATACCACTTTACGGCACAGTGCCATGGCTCCAAAACATTTCTGACAAACAGCTCTATCAGATAAACTCAAAATTCCCCTTTTTCATGTTCTAAATGCTTATTTGAAAATAATATTTTATAATAATTGTACTTTTTATTAAATGAAATATGATAATAGTTATAGTACCTATCTGTATGTATGTATATTTGTAAATTTTTATCAGTTTATTCAGTTTCTCAGATTTGACCCACTTAAAATCATCGTTATCAAACCTTTATGCTACAGAAATGTGATGGAGGTTTGCTATATATTAATATATATATTGAAATATACAGTTTATATATATATATATATATAAAATGCTGCTGTTATTTTCAGTGCTGGACGTTCAGTCTGCAGTGCCCATCATCATGGGAGCCAACATTGGAACATCTGTCACCAACACTATCGTGGCGATGATGCAGGCCGGAGATCGCAATGAGTTCCGCAGGTAAATCGCAGCAAGTCACTATTATTTTAATAAACTTGCACGTTAATTAAAAAAAAAAAACATTAATAGGGTTATTAGTGTCGGATACATTTTCATCTCCATCTTCTCCTCAGAGCATTTGCTGGCGCCACCGTCCACGATTTCTTCAACTGGCTGGCGGTGATGATCCTTCTTCCTCTGGAGGTGGCCACCGGCGCCCTGTACAAACTCACCCACCTCATCATCGAGTCCTTCAACATCCAGGGGGGCGACGATGCCCCAGAGCTGCTCAACGTCATCACAGACCCCCTCACGGACTCCATCATCCAGGTAATGCATGCTTCACACACACCCCCAACAAGGACCCTGAGAATAATAGATTACAAAAATAAATAAATAAATACACTTTTTTTTTTCTTTAGCTGGACAAATCTGTGATCACCGGCATCGCCACCGGTGACCCAGCAGCGAGAAACAAGAGTCTGATCAAGGTTTGGTGCAAGAAGAACGTCAACACGGTGAGAGATCACGACAACAAGCTGCATCACCGCGTGTTAATTGATGAGTTAGCCGGCCAACACAAAACACAACAACAGCGAAACCACACCATAAATAGATGGTTACCTCTTCTTCTTTACTCCTTTAATGACATGATTGACAGTCATTCTCTTAGATCACTCTTGTTTTCTCTGGAGGTGTTTTTGGGCGATGAAAGGGGGAAGGTTGGAGTCACTCTCACTCAGTTTTGGATTCTGGTGTTTTTTAAATCTTTTTTTTTTTTCATCTCTCTCAGACTTTCTGGAATGTGACGGTGGAGAGCTGCCCGGTGGGCGGAGTCTGCTTTGTGGAGGGAAACCAAACCGTGGTCCAGATGAACGAGACGCTGACGGAAAACATAAAGAGATGTAAGCGTGGCAGAGCCAAAAAAGAAAAAAAGGGAACATTTTTACAAAAGCAATTAGGATCTACCTGATCTCCTGGAGCTCAGTGAAACAGCACAACAAGCAGCTCCTTCATGCAGAAACTCTCTGATGCTCCTGAAATTACCACCGTGACTGGGCTCATACCTCCACCAGCTCAATGGCTCCATTCATGGAGGCTCAGTGAAGCACCTCAGACACAAGAGCCCAAAACTTCTACATCATTCCTTTCTCACATTGCTGAGATTTAAAAGACAAAACGTATCTAAAAAATGTACATTTTTTATACTGCTGTCTGTGCTGCAGCTTCATTTTTAGGAGGTTTCATCCAAAGTGCATCATGCACATGATTTTATTCTGACAATCTGACACATTAAAAAAAAAAAAAAAACGATGCATGCATTGCCATGGTCGGCTGTTTCTGGGCATGTGACGTTTATTTTATAATTAATATAATGATTATAATAATAATTTTAATTTATTTTTGAGACTCACTGTCTGTTCAGTTGCTTTGGTTGGTTCTGAATTTTTTGACTTATTATTATATTTTTTTTTATCTAAACATGGCACGCATTAACATTGTTCACTCTCTGGACCAATCCATTGCAGGCCACCACCTGTTTGCCAACGTGGACCTGCCCGACCTGGCCGTGGGCCTCATCCTGCTGGCCCTGTCGCTGGCCGTCCTCTGCACCTGCCTCATCCTCATCGTCAAGCTGCTCAACTCCATGCTCAAGGGTCAGGTGGCCGTGGTCATCAAGAAGGTTCTCAACACGGGTACGCTGAACCAAAGTGGGGCCGCCACAGCTCGGGTGATCACCCGCTCGCCTGCGTTCGCTCCTCCATTCTTCGCATTCTTCGGAAAACAAAACTCCCTCCGTCATGTGTGTTCACTTCCTGTTTGTGTGTTTGTGTTCCAGACTTCCCCTTCCCCTTCGGCTGGGTCACCGGCTACATCGCCATCACCGTGGGAGCTATGATGACGTTCATCGTTCAGAGCAGCTCCGTGTTCACCTCGGCCATAACGCCGCTCGTGGGTGAGTTGTTGAGTTCATGTAACCATGCATTGATAAAAAACGACTTTTGCGTATACGATGTATTCCAGAATTGATATCTGTGATATATCTGACAGGTATCGGTGTGATCAGCCTGGAGAGAGCCTACCCTCTGACCCTGGGCTCAAACATCGGTACAACCACCACCGCTATACTCGCTGCGATGGCCAGTCCTGGAGAAACTCTCTCCAACTCGCTGCAGGTCAGAGGCTGATTGACAGATATTTCTTTTGTTAGATTTATGGCGGGAAAAAAACGGGGTTGGAAGGCAAACAATAAACCTTCCCCTTTTCTTTGCGATGGTTCACCAACCGCTTCTTCTCCAGATCGCCCTTTGTCACTTCTTCTTCAACGTCATGGGTATCTTGCTGTTCTACCCCATCCCCTTCACTCGGGTGCCCATCCGCTTGGCCCGGGGCCTGGGGAACCACACGGCCAAGTACCGCTGGTTCGCCGGCCTCTACCTCATCCTGTGCTTCCTGGTTCTGCCCCTGACCGTGTTCGGCCTATCGCTGGCCGGCTGGCAGGTGCTGGTGGGCGTGGGCGTTCCCTTCTTGGCGCTGGTCATCTTCGCCATCGTGGTCAACGTGATGCAGTCGCGCTGCCGGCGCTACCTGCCCCGCCTGCTGCGCACCTGGGACTTCCTGCCGCTGCCTCTGCACTCCATGGAGCCGTGGGACCGCTGGCTGACGTCCTTGTTCGGCTTTTGCGGGAAACGCTGCTGCTGCTGCTGCAAGTGCTGCAGGAAGGACGGGGACGAGAAGCTGCAGAGTCTCGAGAGCTACGACAACCCGGCCATGAGCAGGGACGAGGACCTGAAGGAGGTGGTCAAATCGTCCCAACTCTAAAACCACCAGGGTTTTTTGAACACACACCCGTGTCATTGTTCCTTCAGCTCTCAGGTTGTGATGTGCAGATGATTCCCCTTTGTACAGGATGATATTTTCAAGGCAATATAGTAAAATGCTGTCAATCACACTGGAGATAATATGTACTACTGTTTCTGGGCACGTGACGTTTATTTTAAGACTGAATTTTGAATTTATTGTTGCTCCGACTTAAGCGTGGGTGGTTCTGAATGTTATTGACTTATTTTTATATTTTTTAAGGCCTACTTTGAAACGTTAAACATCTTAACTTTCGAAAAAATTACATTAATGTAGCATATAAAATATTTGTTATTTCCTCTGTATTTAAGACTAAAGACTATTTGTGAATAAAAAGAAGAAAAAAAATGCTATTTTTAATGGGCGCTTCTGTCATTTTTTCTTTCCATCAAATTTCATCTTTTTGTGTCGTTGGCACAGGATTCGCATGTTGAGCCTGAAGTCAATATCATTTATGGTCCACTTTGATAAGATCCTCAGATATGGTCGCTCATGCGTGTGTTCTTCATGATAGATAAGAAGATGGGTTGAGGGAAAATTCCTTCCTGCAGCAAATAGAAATCCTGCTTTTTTTTTTTATATATCATATGTGAAATTGAATGTATATGAATTTGGACTAAAATAATACCAAAAAGAAAAGAAAAAAAAGCCTTCCCTTCTACAAGTAGAACAATGTTATCCAGTTTCAAGGTTCAAACAAAAATGTCATTTAGAGAAGACGGCAGTAATTGTCCCCAGATGAGTTGAGCGACCTTGTGACTCTACTACACTTTATCAGGAAAACACAATGGACACGTACAAGTACGATACTCAGATCAAGGCTTTAACCGTCTTTTATGGTTGTATAAATAGATGAATTATTACTAAGGGATAATGTGTTTATTTAGTCATGCAAGGCTGATAAAGGTTATGTAAGAATTTTAGGACATTTTATTGCAGCTGAACCTTAATTTATTTTTTATTTTTTTAGAACAGCATAGTTCACTTTTCATTTTTTTATGTATAACTCCTTCCTGTATTTTGATATTTAGTTCATTTTCACTGCTTCATGTATCAGCTTTAAATATAAACTTGTGTTTTTTGGGATACAGAAACAATTAAACTGAGCGACAGCTGCTATTAAATAGATATTATTAAGGGAAAAAAACAATATATAGATATATATATAATTTTATATTTTTTATATATTTTCTTCTCTATTTAAGTCAACAGCACGGAGCTACACTGCACATAAATCAGAAACGAAATATGCGCCGTGTGCGAGTTCAGCTCAAGTGTGAGTCCGTTTTATCTTCAGCTAGAAAACGAATACAGGAAGGAGGCAGAAACAGCCGAGAACTGGAAGCATACATGAAAATATGGCAATAAAATAAGAGCAAATATAAACTATTGAACCGATATCATAAAAAACTTGCAAAAGCGGCCCCACCCGACACAATCCCTGTGTATCCTTCGCCGTCACAACATTAGATTTTACACAACAGAGCTGGTCCCGCAGATATCTTTCGACAAGTGTTACACTGTTCATCCTGACGCACAAACCTTCTACACAAACATGCCAGGAATGCAGAGGGAAAAAAGAATCTGAATCCCTCGCTGCGGAATACACAACTTGAACTTATGGAAATAGATTATCATTTTGGAAACGATCCACCGGGTCTGGGATGGCAGAGATGTATGTTGAACAAATCCAATTTTGCTTTAAATGCATTATTCATCATTCAAAAATGTAGAATGAGAAATCGAAACCATCCTTTCGCTGAATATTATGATTATTAGATTCAAACATTGACATAGTATCACTGCCAAAGCTGGTACTAACATGTTAACACATATCAATTTGAAAGTATTGTATCATAGTATCATAGTATCGTATATATTTTTATTTATTATTGTGCAGCCTTTTATTTCATTTAGGAAAATACAGATGATAATATGTGTGTGTTTTTAGTATACATGTAAATATACGTATATATATTTTATATTTTGAATTATTATCTTTTAAACTGGGAATGCACAGAAAACGGAAATTTCACATTTTCCGTGCTATTGCACACTCTAAAGCTGACTTTGACTGTTGAGGAGATCAACTGTGCTGGCTGAGCCATATCAGATATATGGCAGTGTTATAAAAGGCCCTTCTCCACCTACACACAGGTGTTTCCATTTGTGTTGGATTAGGACCTCTGCTCAGATTGTCACAGGGTGGGATGACCCGAGGTCAGGCAATGAAAATGATAAAGGTGGCTCCCATCCAAAGATAAGGTAATAGATACTAAAAAAAAAAAGACTGGACAGAATAAACAACTTTTTTTTTTCAATAATTGGACTGTGGAGATGTGAAGTTCAGTGATCAACACAGAGATATTTTTTTTTTTCCTTAAATCCAGAGACAATGTCGGGCAGGGTCTGAGTAAATCTCTGCCGACAACTCCGAAAGGGCTAATGATAATAATAATAATGAAAAATAAATGGGGCGGTGGAGTTTCAGCTGTGTGCTTTCATGTGAAGGGGCCACGAGGAAGAAGAAGAAGAAGAAGAGATGAGTGGTGACAGTGTGGTTCCCTGTGCCGGGTTAATGTGTGTTAATCTGAGCATTAACATCAGTGGTGCAGATGGTTTTACAGCAGTGGGCAGGGTGGTGTGTAATCACAGGCTGAAGGTCCACAGCTGGACACAATCACAGCCCAATTCACCACCTTCTTTCATCTGCAGTGTGTGCGCGTGTGCCAGTGTGTTTTTGTGCGTGCGTGCGTGCGTGTGTGTGTGTGTACGTGTGCGTTTTTGTGCTTGTGTGTTTGTGTGCACGTTTGTGTGCAAGTGTTTGTGTGCATGTGTGCGTACGTGTGTGTGTGTGTGTACGTGTGTGTTAGTATGTTTTTGTGTGTGTGTGAGTGTGTGTGTGTGTACGTGTGCGTTTTTGTGCTTGTGTGCGTGTGTGTGTGCATGTGTGCTAGTATGTTTTTGTGTGTGTGTGAGTGTGTGTGTGTGTGTGTGCGCGTGTGCCAGTGTGTTTTTGTGCGTGCGTGCGTGTGTTTTTGTGCGTGTGTGTGTGTGTGTGCACGTTTGTGTGTGAGTGTGTGCGAGTGTGTGTGTGTGTGTGTGTGTGTGTGTGTGTGTACGTGTGTACGTGCTGTGTTTTTGTGCATGTGTGTGTGCGTGTGTGTTTTTGTGCATGTGTAAGTGTGTGTGCGCGTGTGTGTGTGTGTGCGAGTGTGTTTTTGTGCATTTGTGCGTGTGTGTTTTTTTGTGCGTGTGTGCACGTGTGTGTGCACGTGTGTGCGTGTACGTGTATGTGTGCGAGTGTGTTTTTGTGCAAGTGTGTGCCAGTGTGTGTTTTTGTGCGTGTATGTGTGTGCGCGTGTGTGCAAGTGTGTTTTTGTGCGTGTGTGTGTGCCTGTGTGTGCTTGTGTGACAAATCAAAGCAATCGCAGCTTGTGTCACATAAAACTGTGTTTTTGTGCATGTGTGTGTGCGTGTGTGTTTTTGTGCATGTGTAAGTGTGTGTGCGCGTGTGTGTGTGTGCGAGTGTGTTTTTGTGCATGTGTGCGTGTGTGTGCCAGTGTGTTTTTTTGTGCGTGTGTGCACGTGTGTGCAAGTGTGTTTTTGTGCGTGTGTGTGTGCCTGTGTGTGCTTGTGTGACAAATCAAAGCAATCGCAGCTTGTGTCACATAAAACAATCTTACACATACATTATATATATAAATGTACATGTACATTATTATAATATTAATGAAACCATCACTGATGGTAATCAGATCCGATTTTTTTTTGTTGATTAAATATTAAAAATGTCATCTGCTAATCATCAGCTTTTCATCCAGCAAAGTTCAATAATACCAGAAAGGAAGATGAGAGGATTTTTATTTTTTATTTTTTTGTACGTGATAATAAATCAACATCAGTAGGAATATGTGATCAACATCCATCTGTGTCACTTACACCCCTTGAGGGTCACAACCATCTGTTATTCAGAAAGAGATATCTATATGATATAATATATATAACACTATAGGAGCTTTTTTTTCTTTCAATTTGGTACAACACATATTATAGCTGAGAGTTGATGTTTCCGTGACTTGACTGAGTCATTTTTTTATTTTTTGCAAAGTGGATGGTGACACATTTTTTTTACCCCTGAAGGTTTCCCAAAACTCCGTTCTGGATCAGGACCAAGATGAGTCGTTTTCTGACCTCGGATCAGTCGGCATGTTACATTTTAACATTTTAACAAAACTGGTGATACAGTGCTTCATAAAAATAAAAAAATAAATATGCTGCGGTGCACCAGGAGTCCTGATAACATTCCTGACTTATTGTGCTGTCATTCATTCACTCACATCCAAGTGTGCTGCTGCAAACACACACACACACACATTTTACTGGTGGAATGTATGTGTGCGTGTGTGTGTGTGTGTTTGTGTATTGTAAGTCATGGTGATGTCGTCTGAGGTGAAACTGGACAGTGTGTGTTTGCGTTTGTGTGTTTTTAATCTCACCATATAAAAAAAAATCTGACTGAACCCTTGTTGCATTGCGTTGCATTTTAAAATGGCTGGCACAGATGACAGTGCCGCAATTAAACATGACTGGGGTTTGTGTAACTTTGTGTGTAGCTGAGATTCAACACACACACACACACACATACCAACACTTTGTCTTTTAGTTTACATAGAGCAAATGAAAATGTGCTGAGGTTCGGTTTCACTGCTTGTTGTTAATGACTGGTGTTAATTACTCTGATAGGATGCCAAAGTGGGGGGGGGGGGGGGGGGGGGGGGGGGGGGGGGGGGGGGGGGGGGGGGGGGCTGGATTGAACTGCAATTGCATTAAAAGAGAATAAAATTGCTCTTTACGGTTGTGGGGAAATGAACAGCACATGCATGATAAATTAAAAAATCCCAGGATTTTTTTTTAAAACACGTACAAATCCAATATTATTATTTTTTTGTATCCTTTTATGAGAATCAAACATTCCAAAAAGTTCAGACTGAGTTTAGTTTTAATACAAGATGAAGATATAGAGATCATAAAGATTTTTATAACGCTGATCCAATGTTTATTGACCACAATTTGCAGCCGAGTGCAACAATTCAAGGTCACCTCAAAAATAAACGTCTTATCATCTTATGCAGCCATCAAACATAAATCATGACCGTCCGCCATCTTCATTTGAACACTTATTCCCAAGAATTTGTCATATCTGAACAAGTTTGCTATGGTCACTGTCCTCTTATGTCACTTCCTGTTTTAATGTTGAATTTGCACTCTTTTTCTCACTTCGTACCCCTTTACTTCCTGCTTTTGTGTGTTTTTCCCGCCATCGTTAGCGTTGGCCCCCACCCAAATTGTTTCCACCTGTTCCAAAATTCACCTCAGGTATAAATAGTGCTTGTTTTGGGGCCAGCGGGTCTTGTCAATGTCTCTAGTTTCGAGTTTTTGCCTTTTGACATCTCTGTAAGAGTGATTTTTAGTGCGGCTGTTTTTTTTTTTTTTTTTTAAACAGGCACCTTTTGTTGTACTTGTGTGTCCTTGCCGAAAATGATGTGTTTTGTTACTTTAAAAAAATCATTTGGTTCTGGCCTTATTAGTGGAAATGGTGAAAACATTCATCAGCAACTTAAATGGACCTTAAATAAAACGTTCACGTCTAACACTGAATTAAATAAGATGTTGTTCAGGGAGGATGTTTGATATGATACACGATTAGCATTATTTGGAATTTTCACAATTAATATTCAGTGGGATGAACTGATTTGTCATCGATGTTTTTATAACTTGCAGAAAAACCTAAATCCTACTCTACTCAGGGAGCTGTTTTTTTTTTATTTTTTTTTACGTTTTGGAGAGACGGAAAACACGAAGGGGAGGCAGACAGATGAGAGAAGCGGGAGAGATCATTAAGTCGGTCTCCAAATTACACACAGAGTCTTCGGTCTGAAGCGAGGGAGCTGCGCACGGTGTTGTTTACACTGTGCAACTCGTTATTTAGTGGATGACGGCTCCATGGAAACTGGGCGACGACACTCGGGGGCCATAAAGTGCAGATCATGGCAGCCGTAAATAACTCTTATAGGATCTGAGTAACATGTGGGGAAAAAAAAACAAAAGAAACGCCAGGGTTCTTTTTGATGAACACACACACACACACACACAGGCGTCACCAAGGTGTGTGTTGACTCGTCTTATCTTGCCCCGATCGATTGGGAGACTCAACCAATAGCTTCTGAAAATTCCTCGGCTCTGGCCTCGGACCCGAAATGTTAAAGTCATGCGGTGGTTGCATGTCCAGTGTGTGTGTGTGTGTGTGTTTTTTTTGAAGTGTGATACACTTATCATCGGCGGCTCACTGATAGGACAGAGGACACGTCTTAATGGCTGACCTATTAGAACGCTGCTTCCGTCCCTCCAAAATATTCTGCATATTTTTGTACCTTCTATATCAGACTCCTCTCCCTTGTCACCCCATCCCCGAGACTTATCTTTTATCAAATAAACTGCACAATAATATTTATTTTTAATATTTTTTGTTACTTTTTTTTTTTTACCTCAAACAAAGCAATGAGCCAAAAAATAAAATAAAATCTTAAATAAAACACCCGGCTTCTCTCCTTCCTGCCTTCAGAATGAGTCACACGCCTCCACATCAACACGGCTCCAGCTCATCCGGCTAATATCTGCCCCTCGCAATATATCTCGTGTCTGGGGCTTCTCCCGCCGCCGCCGGCTGACTGTGCCGGGGATTGTGGGTCACGGCAAGTGACAGAGGAGTGCGATGCAGAACGCACACAGACACACGCCGCACAGCGTCACCGCGAAATCACCGGCCGCCCGCAGCCAACGATCCGCCCGCCTCATCCTGAACCAGCCATTCCCCGCCGCTGGGGGGCTTTCTCCCATGATGCCGTTCTGCTCGCCACTGGAGCGGACGCCATCTTGGATGCGCAGGTCAGCTGCACGGCGACCAGGAACCTTTTCACCTGCGTGTGTCAGAGAGAGACCTTTCCTGGCAACGTGTCCGCGTAGATTTTGAATTTCATTATTTTTTTTTTTCATGCACATGTCAGGGTGAATGAAGGCGCGTGGCGATGTGACACCATCTTGTGGCCAGTGCGTTACTCACCGACGCACTTCTGAAGCGGTAAAACCACAAGAAGGACACACACAGAGAGAAGAGAAGCGTATGCCTGTGGAAAAAAGTAATCATTTTAAATAAATGATCACAGTTGCCACTAAAATAGCAAACTACGGTGGCTTTAATGTCTTATTCATGCCGAATATGACACATACGTATATGAATAATTTAACGGCGGATCAAATTATCAAAGGAGAATAATATATATTGTGGGAGTGTAGCTTCCGGTGTGTTGAAGGAACATTAAAAGTGTTGTATTTTTTCTTCTTTTCTTTACCAAGACGTTCTGGGCTCTGCTGTGACTCATTCTCCTCAAGGCTTTTCCCATCTGGACTCCGAGCTGGGCTAGAGAACAGGGCGTCACGGCCTCCTCGTGCTGAGTCTCCACACATCTGACCAACGACGCACACACACACACACAAACAGACAGTGGGCAGGATTGGGTGAAACAACGCAATAAGAGCCATATCCACCTTTTTTATACTTTTGGCACAAAGCGGTGGGAACACGCAACAGAAAAGGGATGGCGTCACTTCATACGTGTGTAAGAGAGGACTGAAAAATAACAACCAAAACAGAAAACAGCTAACGTTATCATATTTGAGTCATTTTCTCTTTTATTGCCAAGATTTAGAGAGTAATTCTGATTTATTGGCCAGTCTGTGTAAATATGAGCTCACTGCCAAGAAGCCAGTTAGCTTAGCTCGGCTATGACATCTTTATTTTTTTTATTTCATCATTTAATTTTATTTATAGTCAAATAAAAGAAGCACACCCTATTTCTCCTGTCGTTACGTTCTCTCTCTATAGAAATATTCTTGTATTGTGGCATTTACTCAAACATTGATCGTGTTATTCAATTGTGATTCGACATCTGAATAATAATGAGGTTGTGTATGTGTTATTTAATTCAAATCAAGAAAAAAAAAAAAAAAACATTTCAAAGGCACCTTCTCAATATCTTGTCCACCACCGTGTCGTCCTCGTCGTAATGCAACGCATTAAACAGGCCCCGGATGCTCGGTGGGAGAACGTGTCCTTGTTGAGCCAAAATCACCAGGTTGAACATCCCCTGTGGATAAAAAAATAATAATAATTCAATCAAATAAATAAAATAAATAAAACGGGAGCAGGAGGCTGATAAGTTATTGTCCGAGAGGCTCAGATAAATAATAACACTGTGTTATATCCGGCGGTGGGGGTTTTATTGCGGTGGGCCCAGCGCCCGTCGACATTTAATTAAGTTTATCATAAGGTGATGAGATTACGGGCCCCCCGTAAATCTGTCACCTGAGGGCTGCCCGCCAGAGCCGCTCTGCTGTACATCGATACGGCCTCAGCCAGCTGGGATAATGAGTCGGCTGGCCCGCCGGAGGAGGACAAGAGCAAGTCTCCCATCTTCAGCAGAGCTACGAGAAAAGATAAACACTTGGAGGAGATTGACGGAGACGGAGAGAAAGAGAGAGAGGGGAGGGTGGGGGGGGGGGCTGGTTAAAGCAAAAAAGAATGAAATGAGTGCAACTCACCAGACGGATGTGGATCATAGTTTAATACAGAGAAGTGATGATATCTCCAGTGACAATCATAACTGAGATTCAGTTTCTGCGTGGGGGGGGAATAAAGATGGCAGAGTGAGATGATGAGGATGATGATGATGAAGATGAAGGCTATCTTATCAACTGCTAATCATTTCCCGGCCGGCTCTTTTTTTAAATGTGAGTGGAATTATGCCGAACTCCAATAATGTCATGGATTTATTTTCAGATTCTATTTTTTTATTTTTTATTTTAGATTTTGCCTGTAAAAAAAAAAAAAAAAAAAAAAAGGAACCCTTACCTCACACAGGTGTGCGGCGTTGCTCTGGGCCAAAGCCAAACCGGCTTCAGCTGCCAGGGCATACTTCACAAACGCCTGCTGCCTGTAGGCCACACGGTGAAAAAAAAAAAGAAAAAAAAAAAACGCTTGATGAGTGGAGGAAATGATTAAATGGAGACAATAGGAAAATAATTGGAATGAATGTCTCCTCACAGAGAGCCCCGGAGGAAGGCCTGCAGAGCCTCTCTCATCATAAATCCAACGTGTCCGTTCTCTTCGCACACCTTTTTTAGCATTCTGCGCCGAGGGTACAAAGGACAGCCGGTGAATCATTATGGAAATATCATTTACATCACAGAAAGAGGGGGAAAAAACGATCGTGATCACCATGATCTAAAAATAGGTTGAGGTCATTTAACAAAAAAAGAGGCTGAACAGCTGCAGCGGGGAGCTTCTTTAAATTCATAAGATACCAGAAAGAAGAAAAACAACGTTGAGAAGCAGAAATGCACAATAACGGCTTTTTATTTTTAGATATGTAAATAAAGCAGGTCGTGACCTTGAATTAGCGGCTGTCGTTGGAATTAGAAGCCACCGAGCCGCAGGCCACAGTGAAACAGAGCCCATAACGCAAAAAGCTCCCTCCACCCGGCGAATTCAAAAAGCCTCTTACATCACGGCCCTCTCGGCATCCTGGGTAACGCCTTCCAGGTTTCCTGTGGCCAGATACCAGGTCGCCTTCAACGAGGCCACCAGGTGCCCCGAGGCCGACGCGTTGATGAACTGCAGGAACGCAGCCGCCTGTGGATCACAGGTTAAAACAAAGAACCAAAAAAGAAATCACAGCGCTTCTCTCATCCTCACACACACACACACACACACACACACACCTCATTCCGCCTCCCCGGGCTGTTTGGGTTTTTCCCATTCAGGTGATAAACTCCCAGGCTAAAAATGGCGTCCTCGTTCCCCATGAGCGCGGCCTGTTCGTAGAACTTCATGGCGGTGGCATGGTCACCCAGGATGGTGCCGTGGTACCAGCCCAGACCGTTCAGCGCCTGCACCGAGCCCTGGGGGAAACAGGAAGCTGGCGTTCTTAGGTCGGACGCACATGCTTCACGCGAATGAACGCGCGTGTCGACGTACCACACGCCGGACCTACCATGGCTGCGGCCTTCTTCAGCAGCTGGAAGCCGCGGGTGTGGTTCTTCTCCACTCCTTGGCCCTGAGGAGAGCCCACGTCCATCAGAGGGTCAACAACTGTCTCACACACACGCGCGCACACACACAGTCACTGAACCGGTGGAGTCTTCACCTTTATCAGTAGGATGGCGAAGTCGTACATGGCCGACGGATCCTTCATCTTCATGGAGCTCCTCTCCAGCCACTTCACGGCTCTGGATACGTCTTTGGTGATGCCGTTCAGACCCCAGTAAAGAATGGTCCCCAGGTTTTTCTGAAGACAAAGAAACCGTTGTGTCTTAAAACCCACTCTGTTATTTCCACGGCTTCATCTTTGCCATTTTTGGGTTTTTTTTGTCACCTGAGACTCCGCGTCTCCTCGCTCCGCTTGGTATTTCAGGAACTGAAAGGTGTCGCTGGTCTCGTGTGTCAGGCTGTTTAAATCCTCCGGGTTGCTCAGGTAGACGTGGTCCAGTTGGTATTGCTTCAGAAGACGCAAAAACGGAATATATGAATATAGTTAAATACAATTAATATTCCTCCCATATAGTATTAGTGGTGCTGATATTTATTCTACCAACATTGCTGACGCTGATAAATAAGTGAGTGTTTCTGGGGTTTTTTTTTTTTTTTACTGCACTTTCGCTTTTTCCATCTGTTGCAGATGCAGAGACAAAATGTTTTCTTTAAAGCCCCTGAAGGTTTTTACAGTTAAATTAAATGTTCTCCACTCTTGCATGAATGCAAATGTTTCATTCAGGCTTTAAGTAGAAGCTTAAAATGACAATGTATGTCATAGCCTCAAAATGCCACATCCTTTGAATAAATAAGGGAGACCAATATTATAAGGAGATTGTACAACATGTATAGAATGAAATGGGAATTTGATAACAAGTCTTACTTTCTTTCTAAAATAGAAACGGGACTGAAACTGTGCCTGTGGGTGCGTATGTGAGTCATTACTTGTGTCTGGGTGTGGTTTGATCTAATTTGACTGACAATGCTGCCGAATGTAAATTGACAGCATTGTTGAATAAGGCACAGCCGGTGTTTATCCAGGCGCATGGTTACAGATGAGTCCTGCCCAGTTTAAACACATCAGCCAAGCTCAGAAAAACATTGGAGCATTATTATTATTATTATTCTTATTCTTATTCTTATTCTTATTATTATTATTATTATTATTATTATTATTATTCCCAACGACGACCCCTGCAAACACTGCGGTCTCCCAAACCACCCCGAGCTGGTTATTATTATTATTATTATTATTATTATTATTATTATTATTATTATTATTATTATCTCTATTGTTATTATTATTATTATTATTATTATTTCTATTTATTATTATTATTATCACTATTATTATTATTATTATTATTATTATTATTATTATTATTATTATTATTATTATTATTATTATTATTATTATTTTCATTTTCCTTATTTATATTTTGCATTTTTAAGGTTTTGGCCTTTTTTTCTACTTGCACTGATTTAGCTTTTTTTGTCTCATTTATTTTAAATGTGTTTTAATTATAATAATAGCCTTTTCTATTCTGTTAACATCTGTCCACATCTGCTGCGTAGATCTTGCTGTGCGACTCGTGCGACAACGGCTACCACACGGCCTGTCTGAGGCCTCCGCTCATGATCATCCCCGACGGAGAGTGGTTCTGTCCACCCTGCCAACACGTACGTACCGGTACCACATAATAGTACAAAATAATAAACAATTAAAATTAAACCTGAGCAAAGCTTTACATTTTTATTTTTATTTTTTTCCCTCTATAGAAGCTGCTGTGTGAAAAACTAGAAGAGCAGCTCCTGAACCTGGACACCGCTTTGAAAAAGAAGGAGATGATGATTTTTTATTATTATTATTATTATTATTATTATTATTATTATTATTATTATTATTATTATTATTATTATTATTATTATTATTATTATTTCAATGTATTGTTATTTCTATTTATTATTATTTCTATTTATTATTATTTCTATTTATTATTATTATTATTATTATTATTATTATTATTATTATTATTATGAATGATATTCCAATATTATATATTATTATATTATATATATGATGAAATATATGGCCAGTCTGAAAGAGCTGTCGCTTTTCGTTTCTTTTGTATCTTTGGCTCCCGCATTCACATCTTAAAATGAAGATTTAAGACCCATCTACTCTCACAGTACAACTCTGATCCAACCCAGTGGAAACAAACGCACTATTAAATCATATTTTGGTGACAGCCCCTTTTGTACCAGTGCACTTACAGTCTTTCATAAAACATTTATCATCCGACGCTTGTCAGGAAAGTCAATTCAGCCTTTTCGAAAATGACTGAATGTTTAAAACTAAAACTTATTTCAAATTTCCTACACACAAATGTTAGCATTACCTTATTGTTGTGTACTTTGGTATTGTCAATGCTGCTCTGTGCACCAGCATTGGAATAATAGTTGTAAGCCATGTCCAGGTCTTTGGGGAAACCATCAATTCCTTGTGTGTGTTTGTACCCAGCATGCATCAGGGCCAAACGGTTATCACCAAAGGCGGCAATCAAACTATAGACGTGACCCTGAAACACACAAAGGTCAAAACTATCAGAAGATTAATAAGGCAGCTTGTATGTGGAGACTGTGGACAGGAAGTAGTGGTGAGGGGAAGTGGGCGGGGCCTCTGCACCTGGGTCTGATCCACCGGGTGTCCCAGGCCGGCGAGGAGGACGGAGGCCAACAAGAGGGACGCCTGGTGATTTCCTAAGCAGGAGGACATCTGGAGCAGAGACTTTGATTTGGATGTGAATCGAATTCCACCCTCAGAAAACATTCCACCAATCGCCTTCTGAAACAAAGTCGTCCCCAGGAGTTTCACGCCCAAAGGTCCTTCCAAAAAAAACACAGCACGTGATTGGTGGGGCTCTACCGCCAATGAACCGGTGACAAACCCTGTTAGATACATTTAAATCACCTGTTTGGAGTCGCTCCTCCTTTGTCCGCAGGTGACGGAAGAGTGTTTTGTATTTAAGTTGTGTTTCCCAGTTCCATGTTTGTGTGCAGTTTTTGTTTTTTTCCACCGGAGCCCAGATAAAGTGAGTACACACACCTTAAAAAAAATATATATATTTATATTATTCTCTTATTTACAGAGTGTGCAGCTATTGCATTGACGCTGTTGACATTAGATCTGTGAAAAAGCTCGTTCTCCTGTCAGAGTAATATTTCACTTTTGCTGTTTGGGGACCCGAGGTGACTCCGAGTTACTTCTTCCACAAAAGCTTCTGTGAACGCTTTTATTTCCCGACACTCGCGATGAGTCTGATCCAGCGTCTGGAACGTGGTCTCGGGGTGAAGTAGATTTTTTATCTGTCGTGTGAAGAACAAATTCGTGTCGGGCCTCGTGATAAACATCAGAAAAAAAAACAAAAAAAAAAACAACAAAACAGACGGTTAACCTTCGCAGCTCCGAGGCGGTAGTATCTGAAGGGCCCAAAATAGCCGTGGATGCCTGGTATGTATTCGGTGCCTCCAATCACAAAGTATCCGTCAGTGTCGTCATAATAGATGCTGTCCTGGAAACTGTAAAATATTGAATATAATCCCTCAAACTCAAAGTGTCATCATCCCCTGAAGCCACAGGCCGATTGGAGGCTTTGTTTCATTCAAAAAAAATAAAAAAATAAAGAAAATTAATAATAAAGAACATTAATAATAAAGAAAATTGATAATAATAATAATAATAATAATAACAACAACAACAACAACAACAACAACAACAACAACAACAACAATAACAACAATAATAATAATAATAATAATAATAATAATAATAATAATAATAATGCCTTACTTGTAATGATAACTGTGAGTTTTCTGATCCCAGGTGGTCTGCAGCTTTATCTGTAAATCAGACACAATAATGCACTTATTATTTAGAAATAAAAATAAAAACCTCCTCAGCTGCGACCTCCCGCAGTTTCCCAGCTGGAAAAAGGAAAACATCGTTCCAGGATTCCCACAGCTGTTCTGAAATGAAACTAAAACAGCGCACAGCCCAAACGGCTTCAAATGAAACTCGGAGGAGAAAAAAAAAAAAAGGATGTTGCCTTCCAGCCGTCTTAATTTCTCTTCTTTAGAAAAAAAAAACAGCGCCCCACGGCTCCCGTACCTTTGAGTCCTGGATGCTACAGTCTAATCTGATCCAGGTCCACAGAGGCAGGGTCACCTGGAGCTGGAACGCTTCATCTTCTCCCATAACCATCCGGGCCTGAACCACCACGTCTCCTACACACGAGTGTACATATTTCACTCCAACGCACAAAAGTGTTTTTCTGCCGGCCACACATCATCCCTCCACAATGGACCCGGCGGCGTCCGGATTTGATTCTCTAATCTGGTACCGGGTGTGACCCACCTGTGTTGGTGAGATGCATCAGCACGGAGCTGTATTCATTTCTGCCGTCCACGCGATGGACGATCCCACAGAGCTCCTGCTGACACCACTCCACCAGGTAGATCCACACGGATAAGGTCACGCTACAAAAAAATAACACACACACACATATGACATATCATTTTTGTGTCAGCCGACGCCAAAAAAGGTTTGAATTTACAAAAAAAAAAAAAAAAAAGAGCCCGGAGCTGAGACGGTTGTGACCTCGGCATTTTTTTCTCTTCGTGGAGCGTAAATAAAATGCTTACATGCTCCGGTGGCGATGATTGAAGACGCTTCGTGAAGTGATTTGACTCGACAGTGAAGTGAAACTAAATGCAAAGTGTCTTGTGACAGAGACAGGAAGTGATCGCTGACCCGTGGCCCTGTCAATCTGTTGGCAAGCCACCGACAGCATCCTGACTCTTTTTTTATTTAAATAATCCCCAGTCCCACCTGGGCTGCGTCACAGCATGAAGACGAACTCCCTCCAGGATGACGTCCTTGAAGGGCTGGAACCTTCGGACCATGCCGTAATTCTCCCCGGTACTGGCCAGGGGGAACCTCAGAACATCCGTCACGTCTTCAGACAAGGAGAACGTGAACTTTTTTCACCTTCGATTTAAATCTGCCGATCAAAAATGGGAAAAATGGGATGACGGCGTCCCACCTGACTCGAGTGGACACTGAAGGATGTTCCACCTCAGATTTGAAAACCACGAGGGACTCCTGCTCCTGCGACCTCCCAACAGCGGCAGCTCCTTGTGAATCCTCCACCTGGAGCTCCGGTACGTCTCTGGTTCCTCGGCGAGATGCTGCATCCAGGCCCGGAGGGTCACGTTCTCGCCCTCCAACACGTTCCTGCCCTGCAGCTGCGAGATGTTGGGAGGCCACCTGAGCGTGGCCCGATGGATCCTGGAGACCCCGGGCGACGTGCTCCGGAGCCATTTCCGCCTGAAGATCACCAGATCCGTCTTCTTCCTCAACGTGGCCACCGCCACCTCCAACGCCACGCTACAAGGCCTGGAGCAGCAGGAGCGCACACGCACCACACCACCGTCCACCACTGTGTCAGGAGCCCAGAGGAACTGGATGGAGTCGTCCGGCGGCGTTCCTCTGCCGGAGGCCTGCGGCGCACGGGATATGAAAATAACTAGCAAATTATACAGGATACGCGTTGTTTTTTTTTCTTTATTTCTTGGTTCATGTGCTTGACTTGGCTTTAATTCCACTTTCTCACGTTTATAACCTTTTTTAACCGAGTTTTATTTATTTATATTTTTTTTGGTCATGTGTGAGGTTAAGAGGAATAAATGGCAGGGTGCTCTCAAAGAGGCTTTCAGGACAAAAATATATATATATAAAAAAAAAACCTATTTGTCAGAAATTCCTTTTCAGGGCCTATTCCAAAGTATCATTTATTTATTAAGTGACCCATAAAAGTAGAAGAACTCCTCCAGATGGAGCAAATAGCATTTTTCTATTCTGCAGAAGAGGAAGGGAAACATTAGCATTTATTTTAGTATTTGACCACATCACTGAAGCTGAGATTTTTTTTTTTTACAGGTTCCTCCACTTCCTGTCCAAAATTCCTGGATCTCTATCTGTGAATAGGTTCTTTATATTCACCGGCTATGGTTGCCACCCTCTGTGGCTGTGTTTTTGTTGTTTTTTTTGTCTCCCCCCCCCAGCACAGTCGGTTTTAACGAGTGTTTTTAAAGTGAAAATAGCTTCCTGCTGAGCCGGAGGTGTCGTTGGAGTGAACCCAAACAATGAGCTTTTCAGCCCCGGCAGCTTTATGAGCTGAAACTTGATTTTTAAAGCTCCGTAAAGCCGCAGACTTCCAGGTGATAACTCTCTGTGGGCTCATCTCTACAAACAACTCTTTTTAAATGTGTTTACACAGTGAATTCATATTGTAATTTAGTATTGGTATTATTGTGCAAATATATATTAGAGGCACTTTAAATGACATAAAGCCTCGTATACAGGATATGAAAGGCCAAAGTTTGTATATTCAACATGATATAGTGAAGTGTAATAAAAACGAAACTTCTCTTACCATTAAAGCAGCAGCCGGGAGGATAAATCCAAGCATGACGGCATGCAACACATTCATTTTGATTTTTCCGTCTTGAATTAACATATACCAACAAATAAGCCCAAGAATTAATTTCTAAGACGTTCTCCTGGTAGATTCAATCATGTTTTCTGCCTGAGAGCAAACACTCAGCGTGAGGTGAAGGATTTCTGGATATTCAGGTGCTGCAGGTTTGGCCATTTGCATGGCGTTTGAGTGGAGCCTTTAAAGGGCCACCGACATTGCACCTGCGCCGTGGAATCCACCCTGCCGGTGGAACCGTGATGTTTTTTTCTTTCTTTCTGGAGCCTCAAAGCCGCCACCCTGACCTCATCGGACATGCCGGACCCAAGGCTCCGCCCCTCACGCCACGTCCCGCCCACACTGGGAGGAAATCTGATCTGAACAAAAAGCCAACCCGATATCGAAGCCAAAATTAATCACCCGAGGACAGTTTGCGCTTCAAAGTCCGGTGCATGAAGCAGCATCGGTGGGCTGTGTCACGTGACCACGAAGATGCGTATATATATATATAAAGGGTGGCTGCTGCTTATCTGGACCTATACGCTGCAGCTGTGCATGATATAAAAACTCTTCACAGTTTTTTCAAATGGCTTTACAGGACCTATGTCATTTCCAGGAGGTCTTTGAGGACGATGGTTTAACCAGCGGATGTTCTTCAGAACTTTTCGAAAAGAGGACAGCATGTCACTACATGTCTGATTTCACCTTCAGCCCCAGCGCCGGCCCGTTTCATTTCTACATCCCGGTTGCAGAGTATCTGGACGAGAGTCCTCTGGAGTTTGGGCAGATCTGCAGCACCGTGGCGTCCCGGGACTCCTTCCTGTCGTCTCTCTCTCCTCCTGCCCCCTCTCGGTCCGTCCCTCTGCCTTTCCCCATGTCCCACGGCACCACCACCCTGGCCTTCGTCTTCCAGGGCGGCGTGCTGGCCGCCGCCGACACTCGCTCCAGCTGCGCGGGGCTCGTGGCGGACCCGGCCGCCCAGAAGATCCTGCCCATCCACAGCCACCTGGTGGGCACCACCTCGGGCACGTCGGCCGACTGCGCCCTCTGGAAGCGCATCCTGTCCCGGGAGCTGAGGCTCTACCAGCTCCGCCACGGCCGCAGGTTGTCCACGCGCGGAGCCGCCAAGCTGCTGTCACACATGCTGCACCCGTTCAAGGGCACCGAGCTGTGTGTGGCCGCCACGCTGTGTGGGTGGGACGGAGGCGAGGTGGATGGAGGGGAGGTGGAGGGTGCTCCTGGTGGTTGCCCAGAAGAAGCAAAGAAACTGGAACCTTCTGCAGGTCCCAGTCCTGACAAGCCAAAGAACCAGAGCGGTCTTAGTGGTCCATCCAGAAATAAAACCACCTCCTCTGGACCCAGTCTGTTCTACGTGTGCAGTGACGGCACTCGCCTGCAGGGGACGCTCTTCTCCGTGGGCTCGGGGTCCCCGTACGCCTACTCCATATTGGACGACGGTGTGAAATGGGGGCTGAGCCTGGAGGAGGCCACGCGGGTGGCCAGGGAGGCCGTGTACCGGGCCACGCACAGGGACGCCTACTCGGGAAACCACGTGGACGTCTTCCACGTCTCCTCCGCCGGATGGAGGCGCAGGGAGAGGGAGGATCTGAAGGAGGAGTATTACAGGGAGCAGCAGAGACCAAGCGTGAGAGAAGGAGAAGAAGGAAGCAAGGAAAACATCGGGGAGGGTCTGAGTGGAGAAGCCGTGGTCTCTCAGATCCTGAATTAATGATCAGGACAGGCAGCTGTGTAATTGTCCGGGTATGCGTGTTGTTCCCCGGGATGAACAGCTGATGTTTTGTTTGTGCTGAACGGGTTCTAACCGTTTTGTGGTTCCTACCCCTCACCTCCTCTCCACCTCAGCTCCTCCACTTTTTCTCCTCCGGCTAAGGCGATTAAGCTCTTAGTGAATGTACTGGCGCTTTAGCGTCTCTGTGGATGAGCGCACGAAGAATGAGTAAATGTAAAATGAATGTGAAGCACTGCTGCCTGACATTTTAAAAAAAAACTACTTCCAAATGTCCAATTTTTCAAATATGTCGTGGCATGGTTGTTTTTGGAAAAACAAGAAAATAGGACCATGGCCGACCTGTAGTTTCAGGCGGCTCGCAAATGGAGTCTGTTTTGGGGAAACACGCCGAGCTGAGGAATGATTTGTGTTTCCTGTCAGAACGCTGGAGAAGTTTCTCTGACACGTCCGTAAATTAACCAAGTTTTGCTGAACTTGCTCGTTTGTGTTTTGTTGGAGCCGGGTGGTAGCAAATGAATGAATAAATGCATATTTAGAAACGACTCCTCAGAGGAGGATGGAAACATTTTTTTTTAAATTCTTTTATTATACATTTCTCAGGTGGAGGAAGCGAAAGCTCTGCCTTGGTTTCACGGCGCTTATTTTGCAAAGAAAATGCTGGGGCGCTGCTTAATGTGTTGTTGCTCCATGCTGATGCGATGGGCTGATTTTTTACGAGTTTTTAATGGCTGATGTGTGAGCGTGTGCAGTGAGCGTTGCCCCGTGGGTTATTAGCCGCAGAAAAAAAATAATAAATTACAGGCCGGGGGTCGTCATGACGATGCTCCATGCCAAACCACGCTGTGATTGACTGAGGGACGCCTGACCTCATCCGCGCCCGGAAGTTCATTAATGGGCGGAAATCACTGAGCGAGGAAAAAATAAATAAGTTGCTTCAGTGCACCAGTTTTTTTTTGTTTTTTTTCAAAGCTTGCAGCGCCGGAGTTGTAAGTGAGAGAGAAACCGTGACAGAGTCGTAATTAAAGATTTTGGAGGCTGAGAGACGGAGTGTGACTCGGGGTGGGAGCTGAGCGGCAGGGTTTCCCCCGTTCAAAGCCTCCCTTTTTTTATTTTCTTCACTTTCTGCAGTTTTCACTTCTCACATGAAAAACTCCAGCTGTGAACAGAGAAGAATCCAACAGGAAGTGGAATGTCACACAACATGGCTTCCAGGAAACATTGACAAATCGGCTTTCTTTTTTTTCTTGGCCATTATAACCAGATATATGAGGTGAAAGAATCACGCTCTGATAACAGCCTGCGTTTTTTTGTATTTTTATTTTTTATTTTTTGCACAGTGTCGTTTTTGCTTTGATAGACCTGCGTAGCCAGCAGGGTGACCTCTGGACAACTTAAGACAGTGACCCAACGCATTTATTGAGGATTTTTTGTATTGCATTAATATGAGATACATTATAATCTAATATAAAAAATAAATCCAACAGATTATCAAAAATATCATGTTAATGTAGATTAGATGTATAATATGATGATGTAAATTGTCCCTTTCATAATAATAAATGGATATCATTTTATTCAAAGTGATTTTTTTCTCTCTGTGTGAAGAACAAATGAAAGGACTCATTCAAATTTCTGCTTCCAGTCTTCCAGGTTTAATGGGAGACGGAATCACAGCAATCTTTTCTTTCTCTCTTTTTTCCAAGGAGTCAACTCAATGGAGAGACGTATGAGATCATATTAAAAAAAAAAAGAAAAAAAACGAGAGGAGTAATTACAGCCCATACATCTCAGACATGTTTCTCCAGCAGCGCAGATAAAAAAGCAGTGGTGCCACTTCATCCTCTTTCATGCGTCCTTCAAGGCCAAAAAAAAAAAAAAAAAAAAAAAAAAACTTGCTGCACACTAAGCAGATTACAACACACTGTGAGACTTCAAGGGAAACACACAGCAGAAAAGAGTGAAGGGGATTAAAGCATTTACAGGTTCGTGAGGGAGAAGTGTGGAAATGGGAAATGATGGAGAGAAGCAGCAGCGCGGAGGGGTGGAGGAGGCGTGTGGGTGGTAATAAAGTGGAGAAAGTGAAAGAGTCACGGACGCTGATGTGGTTAATATGATGCTCGGGAATAAAAGGCTTTTCGGCTGAGTACTGTCTTTAAGAGAGAGAGAGGGAAAGGAGAGAGAGAGGGGGGGGAGAGAGAGAGAGGCAGGGATGAGAGGACAGACCTCTCTCATATTCTCCCACATTGGATGTTTCAGCTCCGCTAAACCACACGCTAAGATTTCTCTCTCTCTCTCTCTCTCTCTCTCTCTCTCTCCTCCACTTTATTCTCTCTTCTTTTTCCATTTCTTTTTTTTTTAATGCCTCTCTGCTTTATTCTCAGTGGTGCGCAGACGTGATAAGTTCCCGCTCCTCAGTTTGTGTCGGTGAGGCTGTTGTTGTCCAGCTGTTGTCCACAGCTGATCGTCCGCAGCTTCCCACGCGCTCGCGGAGACTGAGCTCCCGGTGTGTCGGTGCACATTGTCCGGTGTCAGCCAGCCAGAAGTCCCGGTGAGTAAGAGCACGTTTGCCGGGGCCATGGGTGCACGTTCTGAAGCTTTCAGAGACTGATGGCTGAGAATGGAAAATGCCGCTGCATATGTGTGTGCGTGCGTGCGTGAGTGTGCATATGTTGGCGCGTGCTTTGTGTATTGTGATAGGTGCACGAGCATGCATGCCCCCCCTCTGTCTGACACAGGGTCCCTCTCTGGACCACATATATGTGTCTATATATACATACAGTATATGGACATATATATATATAAATATTTGTGTATATGTATATATATATATATAAATGTGTGTATTTTTACCTTCATTATAACCCATGTGTGTACGTCACATTAACGTGCATCATCTAGGTCATTTCTCTGTCTCCCTCTAACGAGACAAGGTCACGCTCCGGGCTGTTTAGTGTGTCTCTACTACAGCTGCTTATAAAGAGCTCCAGATGTGTGTGTGTGGTGTTTGTGTGTTAGTGTGCACGTGTGTGTGCGCGTGTGCGCCAGAGAGCAAATACAAGCATTGAGCCTTCAGAGAGCTGCTGTACCGTCCCTCTGTGTTTACAATGTGCTGTCAGAGAGGAGATTATCACACGCTGCTCCTCACACTAACTCAGACAGACAGAGGAGCTTTTAAAGCAGCCTGGCTTTTTTTTTTTTTTTTTTTTTTTTTTGGACAAGGCTCAGCGCACGCACACACACACACACACACACACACTCAGGGTCAAGTTGTCCTGGGTGTATAAAACCTGGACAAACGAGGTGAGTGATGTGCTGAGCACAGTGGCTCCTCTATGTGTGCGTGTGCACGTGTGTGTGTGTGTGTGTTGTGTTTGAGTGGGTGAATGGATGAGGAGTCTGGAAGCATTAAGACAAATGGCAGAAGCAGAGAAAGCCAGAGATGTTGAAATGGAGCAGAATCAGACCACGGCCGCCAGAGATGTTGAAATGGAGCAGAATCAGACCACGGCCTGGTCGTTAAAGCCCAGCCCCCCCCCCCCCCTCTCTCTCTCTCTCTGAGCACTTCCACACACTCACACACATCTCTCTCTCTCTCTCTCTCTCTCTCTCTCTCTCTCTCTCTGCCGCCCCCATCTCTGCCCATGTAAAAGGCCTGACATGCACAGGGCTATTTTTAATAAAAACGAAATAGCCTTGTTTGCGGTGAAGTGACTCGATGGCGCAGAGTGAAGAGAGACTGAAACAGCGATTTGCAATTTAGAGCCATGTCACCACTCATCATCCCGTTGCGAGCCAGCCACAGCAAATCGTCCTCACGCTTTCATCCTCCGTCCTCCGCCGTACGCACTGTCTCTCAGACAGGCGCCGAAAGACTTCAAACGGCCGGTGAGTGGCACGTTCCGCTGGCAACGAGGTTTTTTGGAGCGAGGAGCTGGCAGAGTGCGAGCGTAAGCCTGAGCTGGGTGTGTGCTCGGAGGGAGACAAAAAAAAAAGGGACGAGGATCCACTTCTGGTCGTTTTTTGTTCAATTTAGGGATGATGGGAAAACAGATGCCCAACACGAGGATGAGTTGGAATAACAAGCCCGGTGCAGAAAATGAAAAGCGGCCTGAAGAGATGCATTCACTTTTTTTTTTCTTATGATCAAATTCTCAGATTTACTCTTTTTCTCCAGAAAGTAGGTCACTCTCTGAAGAGAAAGAGAACATTGGTGTCCCTCCTTCTCATATATGGTATTTCCCTTTTGGATATATCAAACAATGTTATGGTTCATCGTCAACTCTGCCATCAAAGGCTTGTGCACCATTTTTCTTTTTTTTTTTTTTTCCAGAGCCTCTGTTTGAAGATAAATGACTCAATGCAAGTCTTGGACTGTACATGTATTTGTTCGCAGAGGATTCCTGGAGGGTCAGTGTGCACTTTGTCATTCGCCTTAACCGTATTGATCGTTTGCCTTCCGCGTAGCAGATCGGGCCGGAAAAAAAAATTCACTACCACCCTTTATTCATGAAAACTTGATTTAAATCTGTCCCACATCCCTGTGCGCCCCGTGACTCACGCACTGTTGCGTTGTGTGCGTATGATAATGCGTTCCCCACTGTGTGCATAAAGGTGAAAACAGATGTCAGAAAAATGTTCATTAAAAAAAATTCACTACCACCCTTTATTCATGAAAACTTGATTTAAATCTGTCCCACATCCCTGTGCGCCCCGTGACTCACGCACTGTTGCGTTGTGTGCGTATGATAATGCGTTCCCCACTGTGTGCATAAAGGTGAAAACAGATGTCAGAAAATGTTCATTCCTCTCAGGGATGAGCGCGCGACACAGTGATCACTGTTTCCCCTCGGTTTGCTGCTTTGCGGGGGGGGGGGGGGGGGGGGTGGGGTGGTGGGGTTTGTTTTTTTGGTGGTTGGGGGGGGGGGGGTTAGGGTAACCTGACCTAACCCTAACCCTCGGACCCCCGGACGCGCTGGTCTTGGTCCCGTATCACTCGGATATTGGGAAGTGGGCGAAAGTGAACGTTGAATTTAAGGGGGGGGGCGCAAGGCTCCGTTGGGGGGAAGGGGGGGGGGCGCTCAACTGTAATTACTCACTCTCGGTCTGGTTAAGCTGCCAACACTTTTCACTACATCTTGCCTGAAAGATCAATGGCCGCCACCTGACTCCAATACTAACGAAACTCTCCGTCATTAAACTTTTAGGAAAATGAGGACAGAGTCCCTGATTCCATTATTTATGGGTCTAATTAATCCGGTAAAGGGGGGAACTTCTTTGTCCACTGGGCATTGAGGCACGAGGAGACCATCTTTAGGTGGTGACATCCATCACCTGGTGTCACGGCGATTGTGTTCAACAAGGAAACCGTAAAGTACCCGAGCTCCACCTCACGGCCAGGACCTGAGGGCTCAGGCTAATTGGAATTCTCCGAGACGATCACTTTGCTCTGTGAGAAGGGCTGCGTTATCAATTATAATATTCAAATGACCAAATAATAAAATATAACGAGGGGTACAACGACTATAGGGATTTTTTTGGATCCAAACAAGACATTTTTGGATCTTTTCTTTTTTTTGATGTCAAACTGTAAATGTTCATCGTTTCTGGATAAAAAAAATCTCAGATGATCTTTTTTAACCCACTCCAGCAACAACAACAAAAAAAAAATCGGAAAAATGTGTCTCCCTCAGTCGTCCCGTCTCTCAGATAACGAGTAAGATGTCAGCATGTCTTTTGTTTCCCTCTCCTGTATCTTCAGGGTGCGCGTGCGTGTGGGTGTGCAGGAAGGCGAAAAAAGGTGAATGGGAGGAGGTGAAATGAAGACTCACTCTTGGAGGAGGACGCCGCGGGAAACGCAGGATGACGGCGTGAGGAAGACGTCTCCTTGGTCTCCAGGCCGCTCCTGAGTTTTTCTTTGAGAGCGAGTGATCCGTGGTTCCTCAGCGATGGCAGCGCGTGGCGTGGTGCTTCTGCTGCTGCTCTTGTGTGACGATTGCTCTTCCACGGCCGTCGCTGGCCTTTCGCAGGAAGAACAGGATTTGCGAGCGGCAGTGATCAAAAGGCCACACGTTTGGGAACATCCCGAAAAAAGAATGGAACCTGAGCGTCGGAATAAAACGGACGAGATGAGAACAGTGAGAAACGGGACTTTTAAAGTAAATGACACAGAAGTGAAGGATTTCAATTTTGCGAGCAAGGCAACGTTCACACGTCAACGTCCTGACTCAGCCTTTGAACCTGAACTCACCGTGAACCACCCCCGCCACGACTCTGACGGAGAAGATGACGGTTTAATTAACGTTCAGAGTTCAGAGGAGCCTGAGCTCAGGCTGGAGGCGGTTGCCCCCGACGACCGGCGCCGCTCTAACTGGGTCGGACGTTCCGGGCCTCGCTCTCGCCTGCGGAGGAGCTGGCTGTGGAACCAGTTCTTCGTGATCGAGGAGTATCGAGGGCCCGAGCCGGTGCTCATCGGAAGGGTAAGAATCTGCGTACACAGCTGTGATTCCTTTGCTTCACCTGAAAAACACACACGGTATTGTCATACAAAGAATCATTTTGGCCTTCAACAAAGCGAAAATCCAGTTGCGTCCTCAGCACACGTATTCACATGTGATCCAGAATCCGGTAAAGGGCAAAACCATGACCTCCTTCACTCACTTTGACTCATTTCTCTGCTCTGAACTCTGGCTCTGATTTTGAAGCCCATGGACACTCGCTGTTATTGGTCACAGGGGAATCATGAAGCTCAGGGAGAATAGTAAGCAGCGTGTTTAAACTATTCCTTATTTTACTTTCTTACCCAGTTTTATGAATCATTATGAACTCATTTTGAGTGTCCTCACAAAGTTTGTTTTCATATTTAAACCTCATTGAAGTTTCTTCTTCCTTGTGCAGTATAAACTAGTTAAATATCCTCATTAATGCGGCTGCTTTATAATTTGACCTTTAACTGTTTACACTTTTAATAACTCAACAGCAAGTGGTTTTGTGAAACGGAGCATGGAGAGCTTTGGAAATTAATTTTTAACATTGAAAAATTTAATAAATGTAGCTATGAATTCAATAATTATATTGAAAGAGATTAAATGTGTGGCTGCTCAGACTAATTACTTACAATGGGGGCAACATTCACTGATGCTGAAATAACCAAACAAGAGAGTCTTCCCATACAAGTAAAAATCATATTAATTAAAACCAAAATATTAAAATACCAAACTTCAGTATGATGAAATACACAATATATTCAAACTAATTAAAAACCTGTTCCCCACGCGGATTTTTGAGGCACTTGGTACAGTCTCATTGGCACTTCCTGTATTAAGGAGCATTACTTCCTGTGGCACTTCCTGTATTTAGGAGCCCTACATCCTGAGGCACTTCCTGTAAGGAGCCCTGAAGTAAATAATCAAGATTTAACTCATTAAATCATCACTTTCAACATACAAACGTTAAGTTAATGTGCGGGCTACAGATGGAACTAACGTATAAACACCAGATAAATGTGTGAGTATGAGTATATTGTATGAAATAAGGACTATGATGTCATAATCAATGAAAGCTAAAGCCACAATGCTAACGGCTAGGTTAGCATTATTTCGTTTTAGAGACGTTTTAACTGATGTGTTATTTACTATAATACCTTTGCTTTGTAGCTGGAATTATTTCATTCACTTTAGGGTCGTTTTTTTTTTGTTTATTATTTATGAATTTTTATCTGGCACGCACAGTAAGCGTCCCACGGCACACAGAGGACAAAACATTTAGCTTTGCTCAAATGATTCAATTTTTTTTTCTTTTTGTATGATAATTAATGTCTAAGGAGTTTCTCTCTCTCCCTGTGTGTTGGAGGGGGTGAAGCATGAAGACACCGCCATGAAACCACTTGCCGTGTAACACGAACACACACACACACACACAAGCCTTCTCCCAGTCACCGCACCAGCTCCTTCCCACTGCAGAGACGTGGAAACAGCAACGTGTGAGGTGGTTGAATCCGCTGCACACCTGAAGCACCGGCGTCCCCTCCCTGGGGGGGGGTTGGACTCGTAACATTTCACAGTCAGATGCTTCGCACTAATGCTGCCGCTGGCAGCCGCACTACCCTCACACTGGGATTATATCGGCCGGAACACTAACGGGGAGTGTTGCCAGCCACTTTGTAGCTGGCAGTATACTTTATCGTGACAGTCTAGATTGGATTCTTACCAGTGCAGTATATACACCTCATAAATGTTTAATCTCCTCGGTTGTTATTGATACCGTCGGTTGGAGGAGTGTTAAAGCAATCAGGAGACACACGAGACGGTTCGTTCCACTGCGAGCCGCGGCCTTCTTGTTGATATTCATGTAATAAGGCATCACGGTGCGATGTGAGCCGCAAACTGGGGAGCTTTAGAAAACACAATGTTTACTCTGGCTTGTCAACATGTCAACGCCATGGTGGGTTTGCAAGGTGCATCCAAGTCGTATGTGCAGCAAAAAGAGGAAGAGTTGGTCTGCCGAGGAAGAGTACATTACATGACATCACATTTCCTTTGGCTTTTGAGTGATCAAATCAAATGAAGGAATTGAGATTAAAGAGAAGGAGAGAACGTGACAAATGGAACTGGCTTTGTTTTGTGCTGGCTCGATACATTTCCTCTTGTTCTTTTTCTTCTTCTTCTTCTTCCTCTCTCCCCTGCCACTGCTGTGAGAGTGTTTTTCCATGCTGACTGAAGCACAGCAGGACTGAGCCAGCAATCAGACGTTGCGGAGAAGAAGGGCTCTGATAGAGCGAGGAGAGGATGGAGACAAAGATGTTTCTCCTGGGTGAAGTGTGGGATCAAAATGGGAGCTGGCTTTGAGGAAGAAAGGAAGGAAGGAAGTGTGTGGGATGCGAGTGTTTGGGATGAATAAAAAAAAAACCCTGAGTCCCTTATCTTGCAATTTGTAGGGTATGCTATCATGAGTTTTCTATAATCCCCAACTTTATCCTCCCAGCACACACACACACGGAGGAGAGTGTGCACTAATCTCAAATATATCCTCCTGCATGTTGTGCAGTGTATGAGAATCTGCACCGGCATGAACATATGTTCTCACATTAGAGAGATGTAAATGCATTTAAATGTGCTGCAGCTCTGGTGAACACGCACACACACACGCAAACACACACCCTGACTAATGCTTTACATGTTAGCGTGCCAGCAATTAAAATGTTCAATTTTTTTTTTTTTTTTCCTTCTGATGCACAAACCGGTGTCGTGTTGAAAGAAAAGGGATTCTTCGGAGGAGGGTCATTGTGGAGTCCGGGTTTTTTTTTTTTTTGATTCAATTCTTTTTAAAAGAAGGGCTTTAGTTTTTTCCCCGAGTATCTGCGGTCCGCAGCAGAGGTTGTGAGTAAGCCTGGTGGATTAGGAACATGTGCAGATGCGCCTTGAGGGGAGGGAGATGTGAAGGCTCCTGGTCAGGAAGCTCAACTGTGATGAAGAGTAAATCTCTTCAGCTTTTTTTTTTTTTTTTTTTCTATTTCCGTGTGTTTGGCCTTTTACCTACAGTATCTCCGCTCGCACTAATACCCTCTCTGCCATTAAATACTGAACCCATACTCTGTGAGCCAAACAGACGGGAGCAAATACGTGAGCAGATGGGGCGTCCTGTGTGACTGGGGGGGTAAGTTGATGAGAAGAAAGAGACGCGAGAGGTGTTTTTTTTGTAACGGTGCAGGGAAGTGAGCCAGATGGATTTATCAGTCAGGAGGAGAGAGGAGGGGTAAGAAAGAGACAGATGGACGGAGGAGACGGAAAGATTTACAGATGGATTCTGCTTGTGCTTCCCAGGATGCATCTGTGAACTTACATGTAGGACAATGGCAGGGACAAATGTCCACGGTGATGTATTTTTGCCCCCTTTGTCATTTCCCCCCCTGATAGCACGTTTGGTCCAATGAGCTGGATGCATCAGTACTCATCCCCCCGGTCCCGTATGTATCCTCCCCACACACCTGGTGCCATTCGGTTCACATTTCACTGAGCACATCCCGCCTTTATCATAAATCACCCAATTTATACATCGTCACGTTAACCAGGCAAACGGATGAGTGTTGACGAGCGGTACCTGCACCAGCGTCACGCTAGCTGACTCCGTGCGTGTGTTTTTTCCCCGTGCCTCTCCCCCAGCTGCACACGGATATGGACCGGGGAGACGGCCACACCAAGTACATGTTGGAGGGCGAGGGGGTGGGCTCCGTGTTCGTCATCGACGGCAACACGGGCAACATCCACGTCACCAAGGCCCTGGACCGCGAGGAGAAGGACCAGTACCGGCTGGTCGCCACGGCAACGGACCGTCAGACGGGCCGGGCCCTGGAGCCCTCGTCCCAGTTCATCATCAGGGTGCAGGACATCAACGACAACCCGCCCATCTTCCCCAACCAGGCCTACGTGGCCACGGTGCCGGAGATGGCCAACATCGGTACGGCAACACCACACAAACACAGAGATTTCCTCAATGTAGGGACGGTGACTGTGTTCAACTTTTTATTGATGTCATATTTATATATTGGCTGATCCATGAAAACAGAAAAAAAGTGCATTTTGTGGAAAGGCCAGTTTAACGGAATCCATCTTATATTTTTTCCCAAAAAAAGCACTCAAAGCCCTGAAGGTGGCGCTAGAGATGAGTCGTGGCATCCTTTAAATTCCCTTTTCAATGTTTGTCTGTATTTGAAACCTACTGTGCCTCTGGATTGGCAGCCAAAAAAATCAATAATCCTGTTAATCCTACAGTATGTAAGTGAGGAATTTTACGAGTGGATTATCCATTTTTAAGGATTTTTTTCTATTGAAACAGCCGTTTTTTTTTTAAAAGGCCTCTTCTCTTTCACAGGCACCTCCATCATCCAGGTCACGGCCCGGGATGCCGACGACCCGACGTATGGAAACAGCGCCCGGCTGGTGTACGCCATCACGGAGGGCCAGGACTTTTTCTCTGTGGATCCTCAGACAGGTCCGGACGCCACACAAGCCTCTGTGGCTCATCGCTCCACTTCACTGAACGCTAAATCCCACGGAGGCTCTTAACCGTCATATGCTGCGTCTCTCCGGCCATATGTCAGGAATGTGTTTACTTAAATTTAATGTGATACATGCCCCCCACCCTCCTCCTCCTTCTTCTTCTTCCTTCCTGTCCTGCAGGCGTCCTGCGGACGGCCGTGCCCGACATGGACCGGGAGACCCGGGACGAGTACCTGGTGGTCCTCCAGGCCAAAGACATGGGGGGTCATCTGGGCGGATTATCGGGGACCACCACCGTCATGGTGAAGCTGAGTGACGTCAACGACAACCCCCCTCACTTCAGACGGAGTAAGAGATTAACACTTTATAGCCCCACACTATGTACTTTATATGTGTGTGTGTGTGAGGATTAAAATGATGAAACGTGCTGTAATGTGACAGCAGTAGAAAAAAAGAGGCCTCATCAGTTCTCTTTTTTTTTATTCCATCTCTTCTCTTCCTAATCCTCTCCTCTAACACCTTCTGTATAAACATTAACATTCATAAAGAGCCCGGTCGCGCTCCCTGAGGTTCGAATGGACTGTGGCTCCTCGCTGAAGAGTGAAAGATCATGTCCGCTCCTTTTCTTTTTTTTTTTCTTCTTCTCCCCCGCCCTCCCTCTGTTTCGTGGCATTAATATTTAATTTCAGCTTCTGTGCTTTCCACTTCACTGGACGGTGAAATCACTGCAGAATGTGTCTTTACACTTCCAGACCTACACTGCATTTCTCTATCTCTTACCTCTCCTTCTGTTTTTGTTTTTTTGTTTTTTTTCCTCCTGACTAGCTGCCATCCGTCTCCGTGTCTCAGAGTTGTGTGATATATATATGGTGTCGCAATGCCATACTGGATATTGAGACGTTCCCCTGTGTGCATTGGGTTTTTTTATTGACTGATTTTTTCGTCTCACACCCACGCACAGTTATATTTTGTTTGACAATAATGCCACAGTTTAGGCAAAGGCAAAACTAAATATATATATATATATATATAAAAGCGCCTCATTTAACATGCTCTTTGAACGCACTGAGTGTGATTTTCGAATGCTTTTCATTACATGGAGGATTTTGAATAATTAACAATGAGCGAGATGGAGCCGCTTTGACTCAAAGAGAAAAGCTCCTCTCCGGATGTGTTGGTTGTGGAGCTTGTGTTTGTCACACACTCCCAATTCTCTGTTTAACCTTCTCATTCTTTAATCCCCGAATCAAACAAATACTAATCAATTAATCAGTTTTATTTACTCTATGCTGGGAACAGTAGAACGGATTATTTTTTTATTTTTTTTAACTCAAGTTTGGAAGTCTTTTATTATGTACTCTTTGATCTAAAATGCTGAAAATGGGTCGATTTTTTTTTTTTTTTATCAGAACAAAAATTCCCAAAAAATTGATAGGTCTGTGAAACTAATCTTCACATTTGAGTAATCTGATTTGACAAATAGTTCCCCATTTGCCTCGATGAATGGAGATTAATCCCAATTTTTTCTGTCAATTGAGTTGACACGTCGACTAATTAATTGTTTCGGCAGAAAAAAAAAAATCATTATATTTTAAAGCCAACATAAGGGCTTCAGTCTGTTTTTAATACAGAATTCTCTTTGTGCTCGACATAGAAGCTCGGCAGAGAAGAAAGGCAAAACTAATTAAATTGCACAAAATGACTTTTTATTTGCCTGATTCGAACATCCAGCCTCGTATTTGCTTTAGCTTCAATGCACACAAACCAAAGACTGAATCAATGGGACCATATGGAGAGGAGGAGCGATTACTCTCTCTAATCGGGCCTGCGAGGCCCAAATGGACATCTGCCTATTGTATGGTATTATTAAGACATAAAATTGGTTTTGACATGTGTGATTGAAACTCTCCAATAATGAAAGAAAAAAAAAAAAAAAACATAATCATAGATGATTATTTTCCCCCGGCTCTCAGACCCATTGTGCGTGTGGTTGCGCGTCTGTGTGCAGGTGCGTGGTCCTTCTCGGTGTCGGAGCTGGCGGCTCCAGGTGTGGAGGTGGGACGCCTCACCGCCTCCGACCCGGACCTGGGAGAGAACGCGCAGCTGGAGTTTAGCATCCTGGACGCGGAGGAGGCGGAAATGTTCAACATAACGGGAAGAGACCGAGAGGGCGTCATCGAGCTCAACAAGGCGAGTCCAGGGACAATGATTTCTTTATTTCTTTATTTCTTTATTTCTTTTTATTTATTTATTTATTTTTTATTTAATTCTTTTTATTTTTATTATTTTTATTATTATTTTTATTTTATTTTTTATTTTTTTATTTATTTACACGCCAGGCTTCATCGTTTCAGAGTTTGTTTTTTCCATCTGGTGGAGCTTAAAGATCCACATTGTGGATAGAATAACATCATATATTTTAAGATTCACAGAGATTACACAAATCTGCCTTTGGTCTGTTTTTTTTTTTTTTTTTGGTAAAATGGCTTTTATTTATGGAGTTAAAACACGTCACTATCCCACTTAAACTCCATCTGCTGCTGACTGGCTTCGCAGGCTCAAATTAATGAGTATTAATGAACTCAGCATTTGGTGAAATAAATAAAGAAAAATATATATATATTTCACGCATGTTGAAGGCAGACGATGGGGATCTGTCATTTTAATTTATTCATTTGAATAAATCGTTTTTAGGAATATTCGCAGATAATTTAATTAAAAAAAAAAAAATTAAAGAGATGTGCGCTATACAGTGGGGAGGAAGAACACAGTAAGTCAAAAGTATCTTACTGTATATGAATTATGAAGCAGCGTATGCGTGAAGCAATATAAAGCACATTTACATATGAATCCAAAATGAAACGACCCTCTATAAAATCCAAAATGGCCCCCGCAGCCCGATAACCTGAAGCTGTTTCCTTCTCGGACCCGACAGCTGCTGGATTACGAGACCCGCAGCTCCTACACCTTCTCGGTGGAGGTGTCCAACCCCGCGGTGGACCCCCGCTACATCCGCAAGGGTCCCTTCAAGGACCAGGCCACGGTGAGGGTGATGGTCCTCAACGCCGACGAGCCGCCGCAGTTCTCCCAGAGCAGCTACCACCTGGACGTGTCGGAGAACTGTCCCCCCGTCTGCTCCGTGGGACGAGTGCTGGCCACCGACCCCGACACGGGACAGAGCTCCAACATCCGGTGGGTGGGCGTGACTCCTTCACTCACTCACTCACACCGTCACTCATTCATTCACTCCATCACTCGTTCACTCCTTCACTCACTCTCTCACACTCACCATCACTCACTCATTTACTCCTCCCTCGTTCACTCCATCACTTGTTCACTCACTCACTCACACCGTCACTCATTCACTCATTTACTCTCTCCGTCAATCAGTCACTCACACACACTGGCACCATCACTCACTCCATCACTCGTTCACGTCATCACTCGTTCACTCCCTCTCTTCCTCTCTCCCTCTCACCCTCTCGCTCGCCCTTATCTCTCTCACTCACCCTCCTACCCCCTCTCTATGTTCCTCACTCTTACTCTCTCTCTCTCACCCTCTAACCCTCTCACCCCCCCCCCTCTCTCTCTCTCTGTGACAGATACTCCATCGATCCTCAGTCGGACCCCGAGGCTTTGTTCCGTATCTCCTCTGACTCTGGATTCATCAGCACAGTGATGGAGTTGGACCGAGAGCAGGAGCAGTTTCACAACATCACAGTCATGGCCACACAGAGAGGTCCGTGGGGGCCCTCAGGCTCACACACACACACACTGAGAGCACCGCCTGCAGCTCATATCATATACATTTATATGACATGAATTCAGCGTTGGTGTCGGCCCCCGTTTTTTCTCTTGCAGACAATCCAAATCTTGTGTCAAGGGTTGTGGTTGCCATAGAGACGCTGGACCAGAATGACAATGCGCCGGAGTTGGACAGGCAGTACACAACGTCTGTGTGCGACTCCAGTGCTCCCGGACAGGTCTGTTCTTTTTCCATTGATTTTCTTTTTTTTTGTGGCCTGATAGTGAGTTCAATTGCGATCTTGGTTCTGACTCAGCCTCCTACGTGTTTTGGAAAGTATTTGTGATTTTTACACTCCGTGGTTTCTTTTCCCACCCCCTTTGATCTGACAAAGAAAAAAAAATCTCATCTTTATTTATTCAGATTCAAAACATTATGTAACAGAATATTGACTGAGTGTGGATATTAACCACCTCCTGCCAGGATTCAGGCTCAGGGTGATTTTTGTTACCTTGGTAAAAAATGATTTCAACACCACAGCATAAAAACATACTTCCTAATAACAACACCCTCATAAAGAAATTAGTCAAAAATCCACGCAACCATGTTTTTATTATTTCTAAGTAAAAAAAAATATATTTCATTACCCCCCACAAAATCAAAGACGTTGCCAAAGCCAAAAAAGATTTTCCGAATTTGACAAACCGTCAATTCCAACCTCAGTTTAATGCTTTTATTCTGAAGCAGCATCAGTAGGGAAAAAAAAGAAGAAAACGTTGGCTACAGCTATGATGCAGCATAAGTATAAACCCTTAAAGGATGAAATTAAAAAAACGGTAATGCTGGATTATGCCATCCTTTGTTTCCTTTAAATCTTCCCGTGCTGACGATGACGGTGGCTTTAACGAGGTAATTATAGAAATAGAAATGACGATGAATAATAATAATTATTATTCGTGGGGGGAAAAGAAAATTAAAATACACGGTTGTATTATAAATCTTAAAGTTTGTTTCTGCAGTCAAATAGAAGCGACTTTATTGAAGTGACGACACGTGTTGTGTGTATGTTAACGTGGTGTTTTGATTCCTTGTGGTCCAGGTGGTTCAGGTCCTGAGAGCCATCGACCGGGACCAGGGGGGGCAGGACGCACCCGTCCACTTCAGCATCGCCACCGAGTCCAGCTCCGCCCTCAACCTGACCATCAGAGAAAGCGGAGGTGGCGCCGCTTTCCGTTTAGCACACAACACACCAAGCGGAAACCAACACATGCGTCTGATATCTGCGTGTGTGTGTGTGTGTGTGTGTGTTTTTGATTAGGTGTGACAGCCAGCCTGGTGCTCCAGTCGGCCCTGGAGCCCCTCTCGGGCTACTCCTCCTCCTCGTCCTCCTCGCTCGCCCTCCACGTGCCCGTGGTGCTGCGGGACGGCGCCTCGGGCCTGACCAACACGGGCACCGTTACCGTGACGATTTGTCCGTGTCTGCGGGGGGGCATGCAGACGGAGGACCGGGGCAGGCAGCGGGACCGGAGGTGGGAGAGGCACATGGTGTGCCTGCCCGTGGCGTCCGCCTCGCCCTCCGTCATCTTCAGTCTGGTCACCTTGCTGGCCATGCTGGCGTGTGTCACCACTCTGCTGGGTACGTCCTTCTCTGACCTGTTGTTTGACCTTTGACCTCTGAGCAGGGGGTGTCCGGTCGCTCCTGGAAATGAGAGTGCGGGGTCACGTGTCTCTCTTTTTTTCTTTTTTTGTTGTTGTTGCCCTTCAGTGGTGTGCGCTCTCTCGCTGTCCCTGCGCCATCAGAAGCGAGACTCCCACTGTCCCTTCGAGGAGGACGACGTCAGGGAGAACATCATATCCTACGACGACGAGGGGGGAGGGGAGGCCGACACGGCGGCCTTCGACATCACCGCCCTGCAGAGCATGCACCGGATACAGCACATGCACAACAGGAACATGTGAGCCCAAATATCACAAATTCAGACAATAAAAGCTTCCTGCTTTGCCATGCTGGCTTGTGTGAGTGTGTGTGTGTGTGTGTGCGCCTCTCTGACATTTATCACTTGGCACAGATGGTACACGCAGCAGAATCCGCCCCGGGCCCGGACGTACAGCTGGAGCCGCAACCCGCGGCCCGGCCCGGACCCTCAGCAGCGACCCGGCTCGGCGCCGCTCTACGGACGCCTCTGCTACGGGCTCCACGCGCTGCCCGTGCTCCGGGATTACCCGGCCGGGCCTCTGGAGGCCGGCGTGCAGCTGGCCCCGCTGGCCCCCCTGAACCGCGGCCTCGTCATCCGGAACCACAACACCTTGGAGCCCCCCGGGGCGGGTGCTGCTGCTGCTCTTTGTGAAGCGGGTCACGCGCCGGCAGAGAGCCAGAGCGCCTGCAGACAGGAAGCAAACGGCACGGCTGACAGGAAAGAGATACAGGACCAGGCCAAGGTCAGACGACTGTGGTGAGACCCACGCATGCAGGCAAATAAACAGCCTCACTAACGAGGCCCCTAATTAACACGGGGACATTTAATTACCGCTGAATTCACAAACATGTATCTTTATTTATGTGGTTTGAATCTGTTGAATCCGAGACTTTATTTAAAAAAAGATTTATATATTCACAATTTGACAACATTTTATAAAAAAAAAATAAAAAAATACTTGTTTCTGTGTGTTTCTTCTAAACGTTCAGAATGGAATTAAAAATAATAATAAAAAAAAAATTCTTGCAATGAAGTCCAGAAATTCTTCATGCTTCTCCATCAGACAGTAAATCTGAATCATCTCATTCAAACCACATAAATTCCAAAGGAAAATTAATCAGAATTCATCGTTTCCATGGCGATCTAAATTATTCAGTACTCTGTGGTGATTACATTTCATGATTCACCAATCTCTGACAGTTTATAAAAAAAAACATTTTGTAGATAAATATATATTTATTCATCTCTCCTTGTCTTCGGCAGACGGACTCAGCCGCCAATCTGACGCACGCTGACCCGAATGAGTCTTCGCTCCGGAGTCACGCCAGCTCCTCGTCCCAGCATGCGGAGGGTCGGCCCGGGTCGGCGCAGACGCACGTCAGCACCACGGCCACCAGCTGCACGCTGGACGACCTGGACGACGCCTCGTCCATCCCTTCGGTTTCGGAGAGAAATGATTGGGACGCGGCGGCGAACCCTCCGGTTTATAAATCAGACACGTACAGCGTGGTGGGCTCGCTCAACGCAAACAGCAGAGGGTCGTGTGTGAGCAACGGAGGGCCATACCCGGCGGGGGCGCCGCTACTGGGCATGTGCACGCTCCAGAGAGAGGAGCTGACCCCGCGACCTTTGACCTTACCCCGCGGAGGGGCGTGCGGCGGAGGCTGGCCGCGGAGGGCGGAGCCCGTCGTGGCGACGACGGAGGCGTCCAACCCGCAGCCCCTGCGCATGGAGGAGCTGCTGAATTTCCGGCTGGACCAGGTGACCTTTGACCTCTCGCAGCCGCCCTACGACTCGCTGCAGACTTACGAGTTCGAGGGCCGCGACTCACGCGCCGAGTCACTGAGCTCGCTGGAGAGCGAGCGGGAGAAGGACGAGGGCCGCGCGGCGGGGGGCATGGAGGAGCTGAACCAGAAGTTCCAGAGGCTGGTGGAGATCATCCGGGAGAGAGAGAGGGAGAAAGAGAAGGAGAGAAAGGGCGAGGGAGGGGAGACGCAGAAACAAACAGAGGACAAAGAAAAGGAGTTGCACAACTGGGAATTCTAGGATGCGAATGGAAAACCAGGACCTTTCTGAGCAGAGGAAACTCCTCTTCTCTGACAGTGATGGATTTCAAACACGCGGCCTCAGACAGGAAGCTGCTTGTTCCTCCTTCCTGCGGGCTGACAGGACGCCGTAGTGGAATCAGTGCACAGCGTGAAGAGTTTTCACCTCCACTATGTTTAGAAAGTGCATATGGAATCTGTCACTTTTCACACTCTTGTAATGGATATTAATAATGCACTGGGGGGGCTTCTGAAAGGGAAAGTTATGAAAAATTCACTTTTTTTTTTCCTTCTTCCTGAAATATTGATCCTGAGCCCTGAAAGCTGCATTGTTAGAAAATAGGCCTCATTAAAAATGGACTGGAATTGTGTTATTTAATATTGATAGTTTAATAGGGCCACTCTCACTATGAATCATTGTGATTTTTTTTTTTCTAAGGCACCGTTTTGGTGGAGGAGGGGGGGGGGGGGGGTGGGGGGGGGGGGGGGGGGGGGGGGGGTTAAAAACCACACACCCACACGCTCGGCGGTTCCACACGCGTGTGCGTGGAGGAATCGGAGCGTGCACATGCACACCCTGTAGCTCCGTAGTGAGGAGCGGCAGAATCTGCTCGCTATGCAAATTTGCACACCGAAATGATCCGATCACTGTCACTGTTGAACACGTATGTACTTTTGTGAAAGGTCAGTAAATAATGTCTGTATGTAGTTCTATGTCAGCCTGGGCTTTAGTGGTTATTTCTTTTTTTTTCTCTTTTTTTTCCCACAGTTACAGACATGAGATTATAATTTACAGTGCCCCCCCCCCTCCATTATTCACCCCCGCTCAAGATTATTTCTAATTCACTGCCTTGTGTTTGCTCTTGCGTAATTATCTCCAAAGGTTTATTTATCTCTGACCTTTTAAAAAGACAAAATGAGGCGAAAGTCATTATGCTAAGCAGCCTCAAAAAAAAAAAAAAAAGCACTGAGGCTGCAGCAAAACAACCAACTGCTCTCAGATTGTGTGCGTGATGTTATTCATTTGACAAAAATCTCATTTCTATCGCATTGGTCTTTCAGAGCGATATTAAAATAATGCAATTGGGTTTTTTTTTTTTACGATCATAAGATTTAAAATGATTTTCAGCTTTGTACAAGTTTCTCTTTTTTTTCCCTCCACCCTGGGGAATTTGGGTGTTAATCAGCAGCCGTTTTTTATAAGATGGTGATGCTTACAAGCTAAATTTGACAGAAAAAATCGTTTGGCTCCCTGACATGAAAAATGAGATTTAAAAAAAAAAAAAGGGACAAGAGAATCCCCGGGGCGAGAGAATAAAAATGCAAAGGAAGAGGAGTGGAATATTGCACGCTGTGCCAAATGATGAATAGTCGTCAGCACGCTGCATTTTGTGAGGATGATATTGTGAATCTGAAAACATCAGTTTAACAAGGGTTGCAGCAGACAGATCCTCACACAGAGATCAGGAAACTGACTTAAGTCAACATCGTACTAAATATAGACTGTGGAATGTGAAGGACTCTGTGTGTGTGTGTGTGTGTGTGCTCTTCAGAAATAGTCGGACGAAAATAAAATAACAGCAAAATTAAAATATCTTTGAAATTCAAATTTTCCCAGGAGGAGGACAGTCAGGAGGAGGAGGAGGAGGGGGGAGACGGTGTTGCCAGGCAACCGGTGGTGTGACGGTGCCATCTAAAGGTGAATGTGTGGATTACATCTGATGCGTGGCATGAAAACATTCCGATTTTTTAAAATAATTTTTATGGCTTATTCTTACAGGGTGTCAGGGGGGGAAGATGGATCCAAAAGCCAGCTGAGATAGGATGAGACGTTAGATGCGGCATGGGTCGCCATGGCAACCAACCATCCACACTCACTTTGGGTAAGCTTAAAAGTCTCCTACTCACCGTGTCTGTGGAATATGTGAGGAAAAAAAGTGCTCACAGAAAGTGTCTACTGGAGAAAAATATTTTAAAAAAATAATCCGAAAATTGAATTTCTTCTGAAATAAAAGACCAGAGTCCATAAATCCATAAAAACAAGTTTCCTGCTCTCACAGGAGAGTTTCTCCCAGTTTACTGCTCAGTTTTTGTCTGCAAAAGCTTTAGAAGGGACAGCACGAGAATGACGCAATGAAACAAAATATTTTCTAATTGTATTTATTGTTGCCAATCTGAATTTACATTTTGGTTTTAATGAGTCACAGCCCGGAGACACATGATCAATATACTGACTTAAGAGTGAAGGATGCTGCACGGTTCTGACAGTCAACTTTCTAGAAATGTATTTTTTTTTTTTGAGAAGCTTGAACTGCTTTCATTTTCACATTTTCCCCGTCACTGTGCAAAAAAAGACAAAACAAAGTATGACAGCAAACAAATAGGCAGCGAGAAGGATCCGACATCTCTTCCTGGCTATCATTTTATTTTGACATCCAAATCAATCACATTTTGGAAAGGAAAATAATGGAATTTCAGATAAATATAGTGAGCAAACAGCTTTATTACTGTTCTAGGTTTAAAAAAATAATAATATATATATCTGATAAATCTGCGTCTTATAATGACACAAAACACAATAAACTACTGGCTGTGGATGTTGGATTTCTTAAATCTTAAATTTCTGCAAAAGTTCATGATTGTCCATTCATATGTATATATATATATAATAATTTCCGAAATGAAAACTGGACTGCTATGAAAAAAAAAAGCTTGTTTTTAGGATAGTGTAAACATAAAACGTGTTAGTACCTCACTCAAACCCAAAAGAGAAAATCATGAAAATGTACAAATCCTTTTAAAATGAAAAATGACAGATTTATTTCCCCCCCACCATCTTATTATTCCCTTGAAAGAGTTTTTTTTTATACGAGTATTTCACATTTGTGTATATGGCTCATCATCTGAGAATGACATGTTGTTCACTCCATCACCTACACCTCCACTTTCCACGGTTTTCACCCGCTCCATGTTTTCATCCAGTGTTTTTTTGCTAGAATGAGACACAGTAAACATCTGATGAATAATCACAATCACCATGTGTGTATATATATATATATATATATATTTAATAATGCATTATACCGTTTCTTTTGGAGCACAGTGGACACCATCAGAAAGACGAAGCCAGCGCACACAGCTCCCATCACCACCCCGAACACAATGATCCACGGAGGAGGCGCAGGGTTGGCTGGTGCAGCCAGGGTGGGAGGAATCCCAATAAACTCCAGGGTCTTATCAGTCAGCAGGAAGGCATTGTTGATCCTATTCCTGGACATTCTGATGATCAGGTAAAAAAAAATAAAAAATGTAACTTTGCAAAACAAACAAAAAAATCACTGATTTACATAGAGGTCACACATATATGAATTGTTGCGTTTGAAGGATTTAATCAACATTTTTCCGTATTTTTGCAGCATTTTGGTTGATTGTGTTTTGTCACAAGTCACAGGACTTCCTCTTAAAATTCATAATAACCAAAAATGGATCCAAACTAAATGACTTTACATTCCATTTCAAATTCAGGGCTTTAAAAGAAGAAACACTGATATATGCGTGTGGGTGTCATTACCTGATGGCTTCCTCCACCTTTTCTTTATCGATGAGGATTGAAGTGTTCGACGGTGACGTCACCACGAACCAGAAGGAAACTCTTTGCGTCTCATCGCACACCACGATGTTGGACACACTGGGGGAAGTTCCACATTTAAATATGGTCAGTAATTATACGATGATTATATTATGGCTTTTATTGTCAGTCAGCAAAATACAACACACACTCACTCAAACTCCTGTCCACTGAAGCGATTCCTCATGGCGAAGGCCAGAGTTGCCCGGAAAAGGAACATTTCATTCTGATTCCACACGTACTGAAACAAAAGGTCACGCTGCTCTCAGTAAGCGCCTTAAAAGTGACAAAGCTTTTTCATATCGTTCTCCTTCGTAAAAAAATAAACAGACATTTATTTTATATTTATGAGATGCATATTTCAACAAAAAACCTACGTACAGCTTCATCTCCCAGAGCAGTTTTGATGCTCAGTCGAACTTTGTATCCTTTTGTTGCCCCTATAAAGATAAAAAAAAAACATTTAAATGTCCTGTACATCCTGTGGATTCATCTCCCAGGTTTCTTCTGTGTTCTTTTTTTGCAACTAGAAAAGAGTGAAGCTTCAGTGAGTCCCTGCTTGCTGATAAATCTGGCCTGTGTGTGTGTGTGTGTGTGTGTGCACACAATGAGATTCATTTGTGTTGACTTAAATCCAAGAGCTGCTGGGATAATTTAACACTTTGTTTCAGCCTGACTGTATTTCAGTGTAATGGCCGATGTCAAACCAAAGCCAGTGTTAGTTCAACATCTGAGTTATGTGTCCAATTCGTCGCCGTGTTTTCCAGCTAAGAGATTAGGAAAAAGTGCATTCCATGCTGAGTGGAGTCAAAACAAGGAAATAAAAACAGAGCGGTTGGTTTCACAGTAACTGTATTTTTACACATTTTTGTTAAGTATAGAGATGGAAAAAAAAAGAAAAGTAAATTAGAGAAAAACGAGTTTCCTACCTGGTGCACAGGGCTGTGTTGCCAAAGCAGACGAAAAACAAAGCAGAAAAAGAATCTTGTCCAACATTTTTCTCAGCGATAATGAGAAGCAGAATGAAAGTCCTGAGTTTAATGGTCACACCTGAACTCCGCCTGAGGACATGGAAACTGGAGAGTGGACGCTGAGGCGAAAGTGTTTCTGTTTGTTCAAGCCTCCGAGGAGCCTGATAGGTCCGAGGGAGGGAAATCACTGCAGCTCACTCGCTGCGTCTGTTCTGTTCTGGGCACAGAACACTCTGTTAGCTTTTCACCCGCCATCAAAAACATTCATATGTTCTTTTATTATTTATTTATTTTATTTATGTTTATGTATTTTTTTCAGTGTGTTATGAAAACAGGAACATTCACAGGTCGTATCAGGTCAAACTGGGTGGTGTAAGTAGTTCTCACCATAACGGCACACTAGTTAAGATTTTTTTTTTTAATATATATGTATATATTTTTTTTGTTACTCTGTCTGTGAACCTTTTCAGTTGTTTCTTTAACACTTTCACGTTTCTCATTCTCTGATAATAACGCTAAATATTGATTATTTTTATGTTAATGATCCATTTCTGCTCTGACACGGATGCCTGTGATTTGGTGAATTATTGAACCACAAGTAGCGAGGGATTCCTGACACAGGCATTAATGAGGAACTAGGACTGACACACACGAGGCAAAGTCTGTTGTCAGGTGGCTTAACATGACACACCGGAGCACAACACATTAAAGCCCACAATAAACATTCTTTTATTCTCGTAAAATGAACGTATAAACCCACAACACCCATTGGATGAGTCAATATGAACATATCTGACTAAGCTTTACACCCCAGCGCAAAAACACTTTAACAACTTCAGAGTCTCACTTAATTGTTCTGTTTAAAGGATCATTTACAGTGTCATTCACGATGTCAGCAAGAATAAGAAAGAGAGATTTAAAAAAAGAAAAAAGAAAACTGCAGGGTTCACCGCTGATCAGATGAGGGCAGCAGATTCTCTGTGTGAGCTTTATGGCAGCTTTATAACAGCATTATAACCATTCATCCAGTTACAGTTTAAACATGCAGCATTAAACCCATCAAATGTAATCAGAGCATCACAAAACAATAAAGTGATAATGCTCACCAGTACGGAGAAGAAGCTGGGCCTGGTTCCAGCTAGGATGGATGGGTGGAGGATGGATGGGTGATTGATGGATGTTGATAATAGGCAAGTAGAATAACTGCAGGTTTATTATAGATATGTGTAGTATAATGCAGGTTTAGAATGACCATGTTTAGAATAAATTCAGCTTTATTATAGGCAGTTACAAAATAGATGCAGGTTTATTAAAGAAAGGTATATTATAAAAAACGGATTTATTATTAGCAGGTATAGAATAAATGCAAGTCTATGATAAACGTGTTTAGAATAAAAGCAGGTTTATATAGACATGTATAGAATAATGCAGGTTTATAATTACCATGTTTAAAATAAAAGCGGGTTTATTTTTTAAATCAGGTTTATTAAATGCAGGTATAAAATAAAAGCATGTTTATTATAAATATGGTTCAGAATAAAATCAGGTTCATTATGGACAGGCAGAAGAAGACAAAGCCTCCTCCTCACTTCTTCCGGTGCTGCAGCGCCCCCCTGCGGCTCCTCCTGCTCCTGCAGCTCTGACCGGCGGCCACACGGAGGGAGCCGGAGGGCTGGAGGATCCTCACCGAGCAGCACCACGTCCCCCAGGAGCCGGCGGTGTGAGGGGAGGGATGGAGCGGGACTCCGGAGTTGGTCCTCCGGCAACGGGGAGTTTCTTGAACCTGAGCGAGGCGGAGCGGAGGTTTTACTCCGGGCTGCGGAGCCGCTGTCAGGCGGAGTCCGGCGCCGCCGCCGCGCTGAGCTCCGGCAGAGTCACCGAGCTGCTGCAGGCGTCCCAGCTGCATCCGGACGCCCTGCGCCGGGTGAGTGTCCCCCCAACCCCCCGGTACGCCGTAAGGGGAGAGGAGGGTGGGGGGTAAGGTCGTCACAGGCCGCCCCGGGGCGAGGGCCGGGCTCCGGCTGCGGCTCCTAGAGAGCACCGGGTGTGTGTGTGCGCGTGAGTGTGTGTGTGTGTGTTCCTAATGGTCACATCATATGTATATATATGTGTGTATGTGTCGTATTTCGGGGTTTTCATTTAAGATAAGTCATGAGGTTGTCACATGCCATTGTCTGAAGGTGTGCATCACTTTTCATCAAACCAAGTGTGTGATCATTTTCTCACCTGATCAATATAAGGTTTAGTAAATTAGGTTGTGTTACAGCTAAACACAAACACACACACACCCAGATCAAGCAGGTTTCTTAGGTTTCTTAATTTTTGCCTGGAGAATTTAGGCAAACAATAAAAATCCATCAACACATTTTGTGTTATCGTTACAATGTTGTCACATGTTTTTCCAGCTTAGACGAGGGCAGAGCAGGTTAAGGCTGGGGTCGCAGCCCATTGTGTGAGTGTGTGTGTGTGTGTGTGTGTGTGTGTGTGTGTCAGGAAGTGTGGCATTGAGCTTCATTCCCATCTGGCCTGGACCGCTGCAGCCACCACACACAGCTGATTGACAGAGGCTTCGGCCTCTGGGCCCGATTTGGTCCTGCTGCAGGACGCCCTTCTGACTCCAAGGGGGTCAAAGGTCACGGTGGATCATAAACCGTGTGTTTCCTGCAGGATAAACAGTGGAGACCACTTTCCCACAGCACAATATATATATTTTTCTTTTCAAACCAATGGGATTTTTCCTCTGCAGAGTGTTTGTTGGTACAGTGTGGTGTGGTCGGAGTGATGATGCAAATCGACTCTGAATGTGTGTGTTATAGACCACGATGGGTGTGTTTGTGTGTGTGTGTGTTTGTGACGTGTTCAGGTGAAGTGATAATATGTGAACTGACGTGGCTGCAGAACCTGCTTGGTTAGATGAGGTGTGGTCTGAGAGTCGTCATGTAGCTCCGGTCTAATGGTGACAGTGTAGCTCACAGTAGTAGATGAAGTACACTTTCTAAAAGTATTTATACAAAAATACAAGTATTTGATTGTATGTGATTGTTGTATTTTACATTTCTAAAAAAAAAAAACCTGCAGCGTAGAATTTGGCTGCAAAATAGGAAAAAAAGGAAAATGTGTGACTCAGATATTCAGCACACTAACGTGTCACTTGTTGACCTTATCAACGGGCCATATTTATTAGATACAGCAGCAATGGGATTAAATTCAATTATTTTTTTTTTTTTTAGTTTAATCTCATCAGAGCGGGATGTGTGGTCTGTGTGTAAGCTGTTGAATGAAAGCAGGGCAGGTCAAGCACAGATAACGCCTCACATGCTCCACCTAAGCCAGTGGGTATTGTATTATTTATATTTTATAAACACATGTCAGCAGATGTGACGGACAAAAAAAAAACGTATTGTGAGTCCATGTATTTTTATTTCTTTATCTTTCTTACACTTGTGAAACTGACTCACAGAAAACCTGACTTTTTTTTTGGAAAGCGTGTGTTTATGGAAAAAAAAACATATTCACTGTTATTCTCAGGGTTAATCCGTTGTTGCCACAAGAATATGGAAGATAATCCACTCCAACAAAAATAATCCAGATGACCTCCAGCGAGTGATTTAAAGCATAAAATCAGTGATTGTTTTTTTAAACTGTCCAGTTCTGCTCTCTTCTGTGGATTGGTCATCGTGATTATAGTCAGTTTTATCTTTTTAATATGTTTATTTTTTATAGTAACAGATGCTCAGTCAGAAAGAAAAAAAACTTCAATTCAACATAGTTTGAACCTCTTATGAAGACGTTATTTTACAAAGGTTTCATTTATTCGACAATAGAAATACTGCTGGGATTGTGGGTAAAATGTGTGTTTGTGCGTGATATCAATAATAATTCACATTTTTATAGAAATAATAGTTAAATTGATTATTGTGATTTAGAGTTCCTTCGTTTCAGTATTTTATTCAAGAGTTCCTGTTTTCATGAACCTCTGGCTGAATTTTCTTACACTAATGACCCACATCATCCTAATCTGCTTTGCCCCCCCCAAAGCACTCATTGTACCTCTAATCGAAAGAGGACTGGATCACCAGATCCCTCACACCCACTTTTTTTTCCCTCCTCAAGGAAAAAAAACGAATTTAATGCACCGTAACCCAAAATAAATTTCTGCCTCTATGATTTTTTTTTAATTTCGATTCAGAAAATAATCCCTAATCCCTGTGTGTTCTCCAGGTGACGGAGGTGTGTGGAGCAAAGCGCCTGGGATACTTTGGCACGCCTCAGTTGTACGTGGCCCTGAAGCTGCTGGCGGCCGCCCAGTCTGGGTTACCCATCCGCCTGGAGAGCGTCACGGCCGGTGAGTTCGCGCCTGCGTCTTAGGAGAGCAAAAGGGGATCAGCAGATGATCCTAACTTGGCAGGATTAGGTCTAATCTGGATGAGAGGGGGCAGGGGTTCGCGTGGAAAGGGCCAAGTGGGTTTGTCCATTATTACAACAGAGCAGAATCAGTCACACCCCAACCTGAGGAGGAGGCGGCGTAGGGGGGGGGGGGGTCTTTGGGGGGGGGGGGGGGGGGTCTTTTCTCTAGCCAGCACATGATAGTCTGATGGATTCATGGGAAAAGAATGGGATTATTATAAATGTCTTATTCACCTTGGTGTCCTCTTCCAGATTAAAAATCTCTCATTCTTATTCAAACTGTCTCATTGATAGTTATGCGAAAAATAATGCTGCAAATATAATAACCGTTTTTTTCTTTTTTTCTCCAAGGAAAAAGAAAAACGTAAAACAAAATATTATGATAACGGTTAAAAAGGTTCAAATCGCAAAATCTCCTTATTCCGTTGCCATGGTTACAGATCTACCTCTGCCCAGATTTGTTGGGCTAAATAGTGACCCAGCCGCCGAAGGTCAGAGTGCGCCTGCTGTCTCTGTCCCGTGGACGCCGGCCGAGAGGAGACACCTGGACACCGCTGCCGACCACAAGGTGAGAGCAAGAGCTCAGGTCAGCTCTGGTTATTCCCACTGCGTTTGAATTTAAAGGGAGCTTAGAATAAAACCGGGTTCAAGGCGCATTCCGAGGAAATATTTAGAGCTGGGCAAGAATGGGGCTCTGAGGGGGGAAAAAAAAAAAATGCATTCCAGAACAAACGCTTCTCTGATGGGAGATTACAGAGGAATGACGAGCAGTCACGGGTATGTAAATGTTCACGTGTAGAAGGATCTACCACACATAACTGAACAATACCACCTTAAAGGAAAGGTGTCGAACAAGAGCTCAACTTTTTGGACTAACACCTGTTAATAATGGCAAAGTCAAAACTTTTCAGAACTTGTTGGTTCCTGTCATCAGTTTTTCAGTATATATATTGATTTAAATATTATTTTTTTTGTAGGAAATCGATATAATACCGCTTCTCTTTAGAGGCGAGTCACGTTCCCAGGTGACTAAAACTATAACTTATGAACTATATTTTCCACGTGGAACAAACAAATAGCATTCAATAAAAGGTTTAACGTTTCAATGGCTGTTTACTTTTTTGAATTTTTTTTTTGGAATTGTATGCTCAAAAAAAAAAACATTGTATGTATGCATGCCTTCACCACGTCCGTCACCTGACTACATCCTGTCAGCTGAGAGCTGAACGAACAAACAAACCGTAGCACAATGTCCCCGGGTGTATTTCTGACCAAGTGTGTTTCATGCATAGTGTTTCTTTCCCCATTATCTGCCTTTTGTATTTGTACAGTCAGCTGTACAACATGCAAAAAAAACAAAAAACATTCATTGTTTTGAAGGTTTCACTGGAATAATCCTGATTCTGGGAATCTATTCTGTGACTCACAGGAATCCTTGTATCAGGATTGTTGCCAAAAAATTAATAATTATGTTTTTAAAAATGTGCATGCATCAGATTTTAGCATATATATTGCGTATAAGTGAAATAAATAAATGTTCTCCTCTCTGCGTATGAAAGGATTCTTGGTCTCCACCTCGGTCACCCAGCTCTTCGCCGCCTCGCTCTCCACTGACGTACCGCAGCTACACGTACGCGAAGAAAAGCGGCGCAGACGCACCACTGGGTGAGTTCCAGTTTTTATTTTATTTATTTTGATTTTTTGGATTTTATCAAAAAAAATATTCATTGATTATTCATCCACACCATCTTTCAGACAATCTTTTATCAAATGTAAAAAAATAAATAAATAAGGAAGCTGCAGTCCTGATTTCATCCTCTCACATCACATTTGTTGTGTTTGTCCTGCTTCACCAAAACATTTATTTTTAATGTTTTCAGTCTATGAAAGCAAACACTTCTCACCCAAAAACTACGGGACCCACAAACCCACGGCAGAGGATCCTGCCATGGCTCGGGTACAGACAGATCTACTATCTAATAATAATAATAATAATAATAATAACAATAATAATAATCATGTTAGATTTTCATTATCATAATATGCATCATATTTCCGTGTGTCCCAGGCGTCCTCAGCAGAGAGGCTGTCCCAGCAGGGTGTGCAGGACGACCCTGAGGACGACCCCTGGAGGATCACAGACGAACAGCTGGAGTATTACACCCACCAGTTCAGGAGGCCATGGCTCGGGTACAGACAGATCTACTATCTAATAATAATAATAATAATAATAATAACAATAATAATAATCATGTTAGATTTCCATTATCATAATATGCATCATATTTCCGTGTGTCCCAGGCGTCCTCAGCAGAGAGGCTGTCCCAGCAGGGTGTGCAAGACGACCCTGAGAACGACCCCTGGAGGATCACAGACGAACAGCTGGAGTATTACACCCACCAGTTCAGGAGCCTTCAGCCCGACCTGGGGGCCCTCATCCTGGGTGAGGAACTCCTCCACCAACACTGCTGATTCACAAAAAACAAAACAATTCAAATACTCAGCGTCTCTTTGTTTTGCTCTGTTGGTTGTCTCAGGTGCTGTTGCAAAAAACTTCTTCACTAAATCAAAGCTGCCGATACCAGAGCTCTCCCACATCTGGTGAGTGTCCTCATCATTTTGTGATGATACAGGAACTGTTTGAGACATGAAATGAATGAGAGCACTTTATTATTATCATATTAAGTCTATAATTTTCGAATAATCTCCTCGTGTCACTTTAATTCTCCAAAAAATAATTATTCATCTGGATAAAATTGCATCTGTCTCCCCTGTTGAATTAGCTCTATTATTATTATTATTATTATTATTATTATTATTATTATTATTATTATTATTATTATTATTATTATTATTATAATAATAATAATAATAATAATAATCAACTCCAATACATTCCTGGTTTAACAGCAGGCCAGGTGAATTATGAAAACAAATTAAGAAATATTTGAATTAGTTTATTAAATATACTTTTATAGATATTTGTATTGATATATTAATACATACATGCATTCTTCTTTTGCTTGATTCTTCTTATTTTTCCAATTTTATTTCCAAATGACATAGTTCCTTCTTCAAACTAAAGCCTTACCAGCATGTTACCTCTCACATTCGAATATCCATTTCCAGTGTTATTGTTTGAGATAAATCTTCAGCTCCACTCTCAGGACATCTTCTTCATCTCTTCCTCTCCTCTTCATCAGGGATTTGAGTGACGTGGACAGAGACGGAGCTCTCACCTTCTGCGAGTTCTGCACAGCGTTCCATTTGATCGTGGCTCGTAAGAACGGCTACCCGCTCCCAGAGAGCCTCCCTCCCACGCTGCAGCTGGGGTTCACTCAGCAGGAGGCGGCGGAGGAAGAGGAGGAGGAGGAGGAGGTCCTGGACACTCCTGGAGTAAAGAAAACACAGATTTAAAATCTCACGTTGATACTTTGTCTCTTTTATGCTTATTTTTTTTACTATTTTTCAGAGTGCAGAGCCTTTGATTCTCTTTGAAGATGCTGAACTGAGACCCAGTCAGATGGTAAACCGAGCTACTGTCACCTCCTCTTCATTGACTGTAGGGGGCGCTAACATACTGAACGTGAGATCTCCTGTCATTGAACCGTATCAGTTGTGTAACAATCTGTGATGGTTTAATTCATAAAATAATATTAATAAGAAGAAGAATGTTTTATTTGTTATTATTATTATTATTATTATTATTATTATTATTATTATTATTATTATTATTATTACCCGGACACTCCTGGAGTAAAGAAAACACAGATTTAAAATCTCACGTTGATACTTTGTCTCTTTTATGCTTATTTTTTTTACTATTTTTCAGAGTGCAGAGCCTTTGATTCTCTTTGAAGATGCTGAACTGAGACCCAGTCAGATGGTAAACCAAGCTACTGTCACCTCCTCTTCATTGACTGTAGGGGGCGCTAACATACTGAACATGAGATCTCCTGTCATTGAACCGTATCAGTTGTGTAACAATCTGTGATGGTTTAATTCATAAAATAAAAGTAATAAGAAGAATAATGTTTTATTTATTTGTATCGTTGTTATTATTATTATTATTATTATTATTATTATTATTATTATTATTATTATTATGATCATTAATTAAGATATACGGTATAAGATAATTCGTTCTGTATTTTTCAGGATCGAAGCATATTAGAGAGGATCCAACCGACAACAAAACAAGATTTTAAAGAGGAAACACGCGAACAAGGTCAAAACTTTTTTCCAACAATTTATAAATATATATATATTGAATAACTCATTCATTGTGCTGCGTATTATCCTACATCTATACACAAAACACGCCAAACTTTAATGTACCACTGTCGTCCCACCAAACAATTACAGAAAAAGAAGAAAAGCCAATAAACTGTAAGAATTGAATGAAATGCCACTATTCGAGTTTATTCTTTACGCAAACATTTTTTTCCATCCTTTCCTCGGAAGAGTTTCAACTCTTCCTGTCATGCGTCTGATGTCGTCATTATTGTGTGTGCAGATGGGAGTATGAAGAGAGTGACGACATCTCTGAAGAAACAGACTCTGCATCTGGGTTCTTTTCTTTCCAGGCCAGGTGATCCAGATGTTTATTATTTGTTCATATTTAACAGAATACCATGTTTGTTTGTGTGCACATACCACAAAGGCCCCACAACCTTCTGCGTGTGTGTTGTGTCCTTGTCCTGCGTGGTGGAAATGAGTGAAAAACTGTGATTTAGTTCAGATATAGTAGCATTGCTGAACAGAATATACATGTGATGGTACCCAGATCATATGTTTTGGTCCTGAATGAAGTGACATGGTGGATTAAGTTATTTAAAAAAAAAAAAACTCCTGTACCGTGTGCTTCCTCTCAGAGCCGCCTCCGGAGCTGGACCCACAGATGAGGACCAAAACCAGACCCAGGTCCCAAAACATCTCCTTGACAACCTTTTAACATTATATGGTAATATCCCAAACTGCCCATCAATCACAGTGATTTTTTTGTTTGTTTGGCAAAGGTCCTACTCCAGCACCTCTATAGAAGACGCGATGAAGAAGGTGGAGGAGCCTCCCACTCCTCCGCCCCGGCCTCAGAAGTCCCACTCCAGAGCCTCGTCGCTGGACCTGAACAAGCTGCTCGCCCAGGGCGCCCCAGGTCCCGGTCCCACACTCAGACCCATGTCCTCAGAGTATTAATGACCTAACCCCCCGCCCCCCTCCCATCCCGAAAGCTTGACCCAGCCCCCCCGCATGTGTGAAATATGATTATGTAAAGCAAAGATATGAAAGATGGAGTCCTTTGAAGCGGAGTGAAACTTTATTTTTTTTAAATTCCAGGTGTGAAGGGTGGATGTTTTCTGCCTCCAGCTCTCCCTCCAAGACCATCCAGCTCGCAGGTCCAATCCAAAATCCTCATCGTCGGACTTTTTCTGTTCCTCTGATGGCTAACTGTACAAATATCAAAATGAACCTATTTTAAAAAACACTTTTTTGTTATCATCTCCCTCAGGTTCCTCATTTCATCAAAACTCCAGAGAAAAAACCTCCGGCGAAAGTGCAGCAGCAGCAGCCCAACTTCGCCGACTTCAGCCACTTCAGAGAAGCGGTGAGAAAAAAAAAAAAATGTATTATTGTGATGTGTGTTTTTAAAAATCGTCTCTTTGGAAAGGGAAGACATTTTTTTCCGTCCCGGGTCGTCTCTGATTTATTTATTTTTTGCCTCCCATCTCAAATGCGGCCACGTAACTGTGTCACCCAGGTCACGTTAGCGAAATATACGAGTCTCTATTTCAGGACACGGCTGAAGTGGAAGGTTATAAGAGTGGTGGTGTAGATCAAAGTCTCTCTCTCTCTCTCTCGCCCCGCGGACACATCAGAGATGGATTATTTATAGCGAGTGACAGGTCGAGCATTTAGTCCGAGGCCTCTCCAAACCTCATTCTCTTTCTTGTCCTTCGTGTGTCATCCCTGACACTTTTTTATTATTTTCATGGTTACACTACACAAGAGTCAAGTGCGTGGTTAATATTTATGAGCCGGGTGAAAATGCGTCATAGGCATGGCATCATCTGTTGCGGCATGTGGCTTCATATGTCAATCCTAGAGTGTCCACCATTCAAACTCTTAACATTGAGCTATCCTTTGTTTCTTTTAAAATTTGGGACCACCGGGAACCTTTCACATCTACTCGTTTCCCAGTGGGACGCCTAATCCAGGGAACATCAGCCGCCGCCATATTAGGAAGTTTCCTCGGAGCTTAGCTCATGGAGCTTATAAACCAATTTCTATTTTTCTCGGTCCAGTTCACGTCTCTTATTTATTGATTTGTTAAATAATAACAGTATTGGTCCTGTGTTGATTTGCGGTTTAACACGATTATTATTCAATTATTTGTTATATATATTGTAATAATTGGACTTAATGCATGTGCAATGTTTTAATAGCTTTCTATTTATTTCTCCTTCGTCCCGTGAGACAGGGCGAAGGGTTGAAGGTCTCCGTTCTCGTCTGGACTTAATCTGAAACATTAGTTTTAGTTTTAGGGGCAAAGGTCACAGCGGCTCCTAATCTTTAGTAAGCACTCTCTGTTCCCATCTCATATAATTACTCACATCCTTCCATACTCTCTTTTTAGTCCATTATCACGTTGGTTTATCCATCTCCTCCTCCGTCAGCTGAAAACTTCACTAATTAATGAATTAAAATCACTTATTGAGGGAAAAAATGGAAACAGAGAATATTTAGTAGGTGAGTGAACTGTAGACAGATATATAAAAAAAATCTTATTTAACCTGAAACACATTCATGTTAAAGATGAATTCTTGGTACCACCTATTGCAGGAAAATATTGTGTATATTTTTATTTTTTTAAATTTTAGTTAGCATCTCTTTACTAAATGTAATTTTTTCCAAATAATAACTTTTCTTTTTTGTCACTTTCACTGACGACACTTCACTTTTCCGAGCTGCCGAGTGGGCCGCTGTGATTGATGCTCCTGCCGTCGAGACCTAAAAGTGCTTTTTCCCCAAAGCACAGTGGAGCCAAACGCACGTATCAGTCACTCAGACTATTATCTACCGTCTCCTCAAGTGAACATGTTAAAAATAGACATTTTAGCAAAGTGGCTCCATGTCCGTAACTTGCTTTCTCCTGGGTTTATTTATAATGTACACTGCTTTGCTGTGATTTATGTCATTTCAAGGAAACCTAACCTATGATAGTTCTTCTTCTCCTACATTGCTGAAGTGAAGCAGCCGTGACCTCGGTCTGATGTGACCACACACACACACACACACACACACACACACACACACACACACACACTGCTCTCAGAGCTTCTGTGGTTTATTGCCACTACAGTGACGTTTGAATGTTTCCATGCTGCGCTTCTGTTTCACATTCAGTGCTGAAGGGGCCATTTTTTGATTTTTTGTGCAGTGTTGCCCAGCAAAAAAAAAAAAAAAAAGCATATTTTAATTTTTTATTTTTTGTTAAAGGGTTTCACTGTTCTGTTTAAACCATCGGGAGAGCTCAGGCACCGCAGTGGAGACAGCAGCACAGTGAAATTAGTGGATCAGATTCACTCAAGTCCAACATTAACAGATGGAACCTCAACTTTCAATAAAACAAAAAAAATAAAAAATTAAGAAATAGACTCTTCGCTGTTGCACTGTTCACCCCGGGGTCTGAATGAAAGCAGGTGTGGAAATGTCATTCATCATATTAAAAAAAATATAAAAAAAAAAGAATAATGGATGAAATGCAGGAAGGAGATGTAATAAACGCCTGTGAATCCATCATGGCCGCCCCCCCCAACTGGAGATTTATCTGGAGATTTAGGGCAACATTTCATCCTGACCTCCTCCTCAGCATTCCTCTCATTTCACCAAATAATGACATCAACACTGTGATATTCACATTCACATTTTTATTTATTTTTGTCTTTCAGGAAGAGAGCCGAGTAAAACCTGAGGAGCAGAGATTTGGTCCCAACACTGAAGACTTGGCAAATGTTTCCAAACAGGTCAGAGTCCCTCACGTTGGTGGCTGGGCGAGGGTGGTGATGACTTTTTAAGTTTGTGTGTTGCAGTGATTTTTTTATTTTTTATTTTTTGGCCTGTCCAGGACGTCCCGGCCGTTTGTCCCAGTCAGGCTCCGCAGAAACCGGTGCGCAGGAAATACCACCCGGAGAGCCAGAACCCGGAGTGCGCACCTCCGCCGGCCACCTCGTTCCCCCACCCCCTCAAACCGGCTCCAAAGTCAGTCTCACACTTAATCCCAGTTGGCCTCGCCCATAGAGTTTTTCAAATTCACTTTCTGGATTTACAAGCTGTGGCAAAATGACACATTTTGGCTTAATACACTGTATATGTATATATATACTGTATAGTGACAATTTAGTCTTTCGACTTGTTTATACTCACTCAGTGTGAAATCTGGGTCTGTTTAGAAATGATTTGCTGTAGCTAATGAATATTTGTGGACCCCTTAAGTGAAATTGGGTCGTTTCCCAAGGCATACCTGATGACAGTGGTTGAAAATGATTGCTCTAAACCAAGTTACTTACGTGACATTATTGAATATACATATATATTTATAACGTCAAGATGAGAACAGTGAGACTCGTTGTTTTGTTTTTTCTCTCTCTCTCTCTCTCTCAGGCTGCTGTCCCGACAGAAGAGGGCGATCCAGATGTTGATCCGTAAGAACAAGGAAACCAACGCGGTGCTGACACGCCTCAACAGCGAGCTCCAACAACAACTCAAGGTCAGACCATTTCAAGTCAGACATTTTTTATATATATATATATATATAATTACAAGCAAAACCACAGCCTACACCGTTTCCTGTGGAAGGATGTGTCAGGGTTCAGACCATGTGAACTTTCTGACCTGACCTTTTGCCCCCAACCCCCCCCCCCCCCCCTTGTACTCTGGGAAATAAGGAAGACAAAAAAAAGAACCTGAGCTCCTCTGCTCATCACTCATGGCTCAGGCTCAGATGTTTGCGTTGGAGATCTGCCTGTGGCGCAACGCACGCACTCCCAACATTTGGAACACATGCTGCATGCCTGTCATTCTCCCCTTGTAAATGATCTGGTAGTGAGACCGTCTCGCGCACACACACGCGCACAGCACTTTTCTTCTTTTAATTCCACGAAAGGGGACAAAACCCAGCCAAACACGCAATCATCAACTGTCTTTGTGGCACAGACACGCAATTAGGATGTTGGAGCCCGAAGCTTTTATTTATCCTCATCCTCATTCCTCTGCCACTGGGTAATATAGAGGCGTATTTATTCGCTCCGATTCTTGCTTGTTCATCAAAGCATGTGTGGAATTTCGGCAGAGAAAGGCATGTGTGTCTTTATATAGAGCCCAGCCAAACGGCCACTGGCATTCACAACTGTCTCCGTCGAAATAGAGCTTTCGGCCGGTCCAACAGCAGCAGGGCGTGTGTGCGAGTGTGCGAGGACGGACTTTTACGACTAAAAGTCAGAGTCAGATTCTAAAATGGAAAAAAAGTGTGAAACCATTCAATAAAATCTTATTGAAAACGTCACAGGTCAAAAACTGACCTTTTTTTTTTGTATTTATTGATGATCATTACGAGGATCAATGATCACACAGAACAAAAGGAGAAAAAATATACATATATATAATAATAATGATATATTCTCATTACACCTACGACACACTTTATTGTGGATGTCCCATTCTCTAAGTGACAGGCATGCTTGACAGCTCCTAATCTAATGAATATATATACCGAGGGCCGCGGTGTCCAACCAGGGGGTCGAGACCCTCGGAAAGGTCCCCGAAGGTCAGGAGCCAAAAATGTGGGGGAACCTCCGCGGAGTCTTTGTGCGACGGGGTCGGGAATATTGACTCATCAGTTGAGTCCACATTCTCCGAATGGATAGAATTTGTGGCCTGGCTCCTGGTCTGACCAGGTTCAGGCCTAAAAAAAACCCAATCTGTGATTTTACATTTTTGGACTACAATGTTACGTTTCAGAGACAAAGATTTTGGTCACTTTGTTATTGTGTGATGATTCATGTTTGTTTTTTTGTTTGTCGTCTGGCTGCAGGTGGTTCATCAGGAGCGGGTCACGCTGGAGTCTCAGTTGGATGCGGTGCGGCCGCTGGCCTCGACGTGACCGCATCGAGTCGCGTTGCCGTGGCTACGCTGAGGTACGTGGCGTCTCTGTTTGAACCCGGATCCAGAAAAAAAAGGGCTGACGAGGGGATGTGATCACGCGCCACGCCCACGTCTTCCTTTGTTTTATTTTTATGCAGATTCACAGCATTAAATCTGTGTATTTTTTTTTTCAAAAACCATTGTGTGATATGTAAAATATTTTAACTTATTTTTATCTTTACTTTACTCCATAAAACTTAACTTACTCATTTCCATGACTTTGATTATTTTTAATATATTTTAATATTTGGAAAAATAAATAGCTTTTTTTTTAGCAATTTTTTTATTTGCAAAATCATCAGTGAATGTCACACCTCACAGATATGAACTGAGTTTATTTTAACTGCACATTTCCAGCCTTCATACTTGATTGTCTGGTGTCAGACTGTAGCACTGACTCATGTGACAGGACACAGAAGAAGAATGTCCACACGGGATTTGTATGAAATATGAACATTTGAGTTCTTGGTTTGTCATCTTTCATTGAAAAGTCTGCCTCTTCTCAAACAGCTGGATTTTGTATGAGGTTACTTACTGCAACAACAAAAAAATGTTACCTCAGTTCATATTTGGCGAGATTCATTTAAAAACAGATCAAATCTGAAAGCGGGGATGTTACTGCTTTAACTTGCTTTCAGACATTTTAACCCCAAACCTGTTTGTTGATGCTGATGATGATGATGATGATGATGATGATGATGATGATAATGGATGAAGTGGTTGAATTTGGATGATGGCATGCTTGATCCTGCATGTTTGTTCAAATGAAATCAGGCACATCTCTGATCTGACAGAAAACAGACCAGCCAATAAAGTTGTCTATTTTTAGCTGCTGTTGTTGTTTTTTTCACAACTATTACGCAAGAAGAATCAATTTTTTTTTTGTCAATAACTGAAAACTGGTGTGTACGCATATTACATCACACTGACGTGTGTGTGTGTGTGTGTGTGTGTGTGTGTGTGTGTGTGGATGTGGAAACCTGCCAAACCTCCTGAAATAGTTCTGAATTCATTTAAACGTCATCTCTCGCGCATCTTCATCATCATCATCATCATCGTCGTCATGGTGGCATCGGGCGTATGAGGTCTGAGACCCTGCGGCCTTTACAAAGCAGCTGCGCTTCCTCCGACACAGACACAACAAGCGAGGGTCACACAGGTCGCCGCTCGTGGCTGATTTCCCAGACCAGAAATACACCCTGGCACACTTGGCTCCCGTTTATAAAAATAAAATCACAGGCTCATATCAGACTCGCTGCTCATCTCCGAGTCCTTCAAAAATCAGAATCATATTTATTGCCAAATATGCAACCTAAGAAAAATGACAATATGCTAGAGAATCTGTTGTATGAAAACATTACAGGTTTTGTCATATGATTTTATAAATGTGTGATTTGTTTGATGACATGAAGTTGTCATGATTTTTGATTTTGAAATGTTCTGCATGATTAAACCACCAAGGCCTCTCAAAGTGCCGAAGGCCTCAGTGAGTCATTCTCATTCTGATTCAAATCACAGGATGGATTTTGTTTTGAAGAAAAAGAGCCTTATAAAAAAAAAATGAAAAAGTCTGTTAAAAAAGAGGAAACGGATGATGGAGAACGTGTAGCTAGAAGTGTAACATCTGAGGAAAAAAAAAAAACACATTGGTGAAGGGACTGATTTCAGCGTGAGGATCCTAGACGAAGTGGCTCAGTATTTGGCACCGTGAGCTCAGTATTTGGCACACCCCCCCTTGACTATAAATACCACTTAAAAGTGTTTGGTTTGCATCTCAAGACGACAGCTGCACGTGACGACAAAACTATACGTGTCGCCCATGTGTTGTCTCTTAAGTATAGGCCTCTGTTTGATATAATTGCCATTTCACTGGGGGTAATTATTATATATACCCACATGGTTATTACTATTAATGATTCGTCTGGCTAGAGACAGAGATACTTAGAGACAAGAGTTGGAAGGATTCTATAGATCCCCGATTTACAGCAGAAAAAAAATCTAATCAAAGTCAATCAAATTAAAAAAAATAAATGTACTTTAATGTCTGGCCAAAGACACAAAGAGCCCACAATCTGGGTCCTCTCACAACAAAGATTAGCCGCTTTTGTCGCATCAAGTTGGCCCTTTTGTTGAGAGCGCCATTACTCAAAGATGACGCCATACGCCGCGCTGCGCTTTTGTCCCGCCGTTTGCAAATGTTGCACTTCTGCTGTGGACACGGGTTAGGCCACAGGAAGCTTTCAGCCCGTCACCTCGGGGCCCATTCTGGCCCCGTCAGCTGCTGGGATTTAACTGAAACACTCATTCAGCAAATGTGAATGAAGCCGTCCACTGTCAGGTCTGCGCACACTGAGGGTGAAAACATTCAGATGTAAATAAAACGATTGAATACAGGATGCTTCATGAGTTTGTTTTTTATTTTTTATTATCCATTATTATTCAATGAATCAAAGCAGGTTCAGGCCCTTTAGTCATCATTTAATGTTCTAGAGCTAAGTGGAATCACACAAACAGCGGAGAGAGGCTGGTGCGGGATTCAGCCAAAATTCACAATCGTAATACATAGTAATCATCACCATCATAATTCATCTGACAATTGTGTCCTTCATTCAGAAATCAGCTATAAATGTCCATCACACTATATAGTGATGTTTCCAATCCTGTTCTTCTGCCAATAAGTGGTTAAAAACATTTATTTTTTCTATTTATTAGAACAGGAGGCAAACTCACAAATATTCTCATTCTGAACCAGAATTCTGAAAAAAGTGATTTTTTTTTATTATCTTCCCTTTGAAGAAAAAAAAGGGCCTTAATAATGAGTCGATGATCACATGCTTCCTAATTTTCTGTAAAATAATGTATTGACTTTATATGAGTTCACACGCACACGCACGCATGCACGCGCACACACACGTGTTGTTTATCCCTGTGTTTTGGAGCAAACAGGACAGAGCTGTCCTGATCCAGAATCCGCCCGAAACTCCGGTCCAGGTTTTCCCACTGTTTTTTAAACCACCTTTTCCTCGGGGGCGGTGAAAAACACGGCGGCGAATCCGGATCCGCAGATGACCCGGACCAGCGAGCAGGAGCAGGAGCGGCTCAGTCCTCCTCCTCTGACCGATGAGAGGACACAGGACCGGGGGCAGCGGTGTCCTCTGAGACCGGACCGGGGGCTCCGGTGTGGAGGGGAACGCACGGTTCTCGCTCTCTCTATTTTTTTTACCCGGCTTTGGATGACTTCTGTCGGATTAACTTCCCCCAGCTGCGCGCGCCAACATGCCGTTCGCCAAGCGAGTCGTGGAGCCCCAGTGGCTGTGCCGGTACGGAGCCCCGCGCGAGGACGCCGTCCAGCCGGAGGACCTGGCTTCCATCACCAACGTGTCCCTGTCCCGGACCCTGCGACAGCTCTCGGACCTGGCGAGGCACGCGTGCTCCGTGTTCGCGGAGCTGGAGGTGGAGGTGGCCTCCAGCGGCCGGAGGCTCCGCGGGCTCCAGGGCAAAGTTAGCCGGCTCCAGGAGCTCTGCGGAGGGCTGGACCCCAAACAGGAGGCAGTGCGTAAGTACCACGACCTGGAGCTCGAACACACTCACACATACACCACCGCAGGAACCGTAGATAACTCTATGAATATGTGTTTTTTCTACTTTTAATGTGGGTTTTTTTTTTACACTTTTTCAATTTGCTGTTGTCATCCGTGCCCACGCTGAGGGGGGTGTGTGTGTGTCCCACTGGTTGTTTTTCCTCAAGTCAGGCTTCTTCCAACTTTATTTTCTTTATTTACAATAGCTTATACCTAATGGTCGTTATTTACATACATGTGTCATGTCTCGTGTGATGCTGAGACAACATACATGAAGCTCTGTTCTGCTGCATGTGTTGAACTTTGTTGTCCGCTGCAAAAAAAAAATATATATCCATGACCCTGATAACACAGCATGTGGTTTATAATCCCAGGCCTCTTCTGTGTGTGTGTGTGTGTGTGTGTTCAGGAAACCTGTGTACCCCTCACTAATCACCCCCTCCTCCTCCTCCCCCCCCAAAAAACTATGTCCATCTCCAGAGCAGTTTCTCCCTCTTGGACATACCCCGGTGGATTTAGTTTAGGTTGAGCAGGTCCCTGCATGTCCCCGGGACCCCCTGTTTCCTGTCCCGTCTGTGAATGGGCCACTTTTGCCCCGGAGGTATTTATCTGCAGCCTGCCACAACCCAAACACAGACCCCGACCCCTCTTAAACCCGATTTTAAACCTCCAGAGGACATGTGTGTGTGTGTGTGTTTTTTTTGTGGACCTGTGGAGCATCACGTTAAGTGCAAGTCACACTTTTGAATTTGTCTGTCTTGTGTCACGGGGGTTATCTTTAAAAGGCCTTTTTTTTTTTTTGCATTTCCTGCTGATTCACAAGGCTGTGAACCATTCCTGTCACTGGTCCATTCTGTGTGAACTTTTAACTGTTTACCTTATCATTTATGGATGAAAGGATGCACCGGGTCCCTTCGTGCTCCATGTTGACCAGATAACCCCCTTTTTTTTCCTCCTGGAAAAGGCCTAATTACTCTTAATTGCTCTTTTCATGTTAATGGTGTCGGGGGGGCCAGTTTTAAACAACACAGCCCCCCCCCCCCTCCCCTCATCTGAATGACAATCGGTGTAAATGGGACAGTTTGGTGGGTAGGCGGGGGTGGTTGGCCTTTTTCTTTTTTTTTTTAGGATGACTGGAGGACACAGCTGCACAATTGGTTTGTCATATTGAATTGTGCAGGAACGGGACACTGTCCCTTTGGGGGTGGGTTGGCGAGCTATTACCAGCCCTGTCCCGCGTGAGTCACCGGTTTGTTTGGTGCATGGAACGGTGAATCATTTTTTGACATAAAAATGCTCAGTGAGACACATTTAGGTCGTAGGACTTTGTTTGCCGGGAGTGTCCTTTTCCACTTTTGCTCCATCTCATATGCGGCCTGTTAGTCTCCATCCACATCGCCACAAACACAAGAGCTGCACTCAGTCTATAAATAGAAGTGATGTCCACACTGGTCCAGTTTGCGTTTTTTTTTTTTTTTTTGAACAAGCAACACACATAACACACAATAATGAATAATAAAACACATTCTTTAAGCCTCCTATGCTCAGACTCACACACACACACACACAAACACACCTCGGTGCCTGGCCCAGTGTTTGGACAGCTCTCCAGTGACACCCCATCAGTGTGTGTGTGTGTGTGTGTGCTGGACTCCCATCGCAGCTCCCAAGCGTTGGAGCACTGGTTTTGGTGGTTTTAGGTTACAGACGTAATACTCCAATGGCCCCCTCCTGGCTTTTTCTGCTCCGCGAGCACATGGCTGGCAAGGGAACCGCATTCCTCGTCGTCGACCGCACCGGCGCGACTGACTCGCAATTGCAAGCAGAGGAAAACCCGAGTCCAAACTTTAAACACAGCAACACGCCAGTTACATGTGCTCCGTGGCAAGACAAACCAGAATTCATAGCATGCAACAGAGCAAGGTTATCAAAGTCCACATACGAGCACAAACCGGATAAATATCTTATCTTTTAGGTGAAGTGAGTGTATTTACTTTTCTGCTACAGGAACTGACTCATGTAGTTGTGTGTGTGTGTGTGTGTGTGTGTGTGTGTGTCACTTTTCCCTCCCTGCATGAATTTAACAACATTGAATGAACCTGAGCTGAATGATTCAGTGACTTTCACCGACATACATTTGTGAGCGTTGAGTGTATTTAAACCTCACGGAAATAATAATTTGCTCCATATCTCCGGATTTTCTCTTCCCCCCCCCCCCCCCCCCCCCCCCTCACTGGCTTTATCATCGACCGTATAAAACGCAGAGTCGCCGTGTCCTCCTCTCTGGCTTTTTGATGTGGCTCCAGACTTGCTCTTCCACATCAGCCCCCCCGTGACGCCTCGCTGACCTGGAATGGAAGTTTCTGTGCAGCCGCACGTCACGCGTGCTCGTATGATCTGCGGCAGAGCAGCTCGGGACACATTAGTGCAGCCATTACTGTGGCCACCAGGTCAATATCGGTCAATGGTGGAGCCTCTGAATATTTACATTTATTATTGTTATTATTATTATTTTTATTTTTTTTCTTATCAGTAGGAAGTCATTTAACCAACGCGGAGTCAAATGCACAGCATGCGATGTGGCTTCACTACTATGTTATATTGATACCGTTTTTTTTTTTGTCTCCGTCTTGCTTAAGAGAACAAAGATTATTTTGTTTTTTTTTCTCCGAGAAATACATCAGAGCCTCTTGGATCACGTTTCACCGCCGTCTCTTTCTCTTTCATTATCAGAACCGTGAGCTTATTTCTGCAGGTCCAGACAACCTGCCGTTGATATAGTACCCCCTGCTAATTATAGAGCAGATTTCAAAGAGCAGACCCCCCCCCCCCCCCCCCCCCCCCCCCCCACGTCGTCCTGTTCCTCCCGGACAGCTCCAACTTCCTGACACCTGAGGTCAACTCTGACTTTGCGCTTTTTGCTTCCAGAGTTCCACAAAAAGAAACAAAAAAAAAACAGAACAAAGATTATTTTGTTTTTTTTTCTCCGAGAAATACATCAGAGCCTCTTGGATCACGTTTCACCGCCGTCTCTTTCTCTTTCATTATCAGAACCGTGAGCTTATTTCTGCAGGTCCAGACAACCTGCCGTTGATATAGTACCCCCTGCTAATTATAGAGCAGATTTCAAAGAGCAGACACCCCCCCCCCCACGTTGTCCTGCTCCTCCCGGACAGCTCCAACTTCCTGACACCTGAGGTCAACTCTGACTTTGCACTTTTTGCTTCCAGAGTTTCACAAAAAAAAAAAAACTAAAAAAAAACAACAAACCCTCAAAGTCTCTCATTGTAATTTGATAATCTGGTTAAAAAACAGCACATGGGATTTTGACATTGAAAGGGAGCAGTGCAAGGTTTCCCCTCCCGGCCCCATTAACAATGTGTGTGTGTCTCTGAGTGTGTGTGTGAGTGTGTGCGCAGGTCTCCCAGCGGAATCGTTTTAAGTGGGTTCTGCTGAACCGTCCCGTCAAGTCAATAATTCCAAAGCGCCAGTGACCAGTAAAAACCGCAGAAATCCGCCTCCACTTCGGGGACCTCGCACACCCCCCACACACGCGTGCCCCCCCCCCCCCAAATTGGCCCCTGGACGGCCGCAGTGATGAAGGGGGCAGAAAGTGGAGGCTGCGTTTGTTTATGAAAGGAGGCGTTTTGTTAAAATTAAGGTTGAGGTTTTTTTCGCTTTATTTTGAGGGGAAATGTGTGAGTGATTACACTTTACATTCCTGTGGTGGAATCCACCAGGAGAGCAAGTGCTCCTCAGTGTGTGTGTGTGTGTGTGTTGACCCCCCCCCCCTACCCACACACACACACCTAAAAAAAAAACCTTCTCCGGAATCCACCAGGAGAGCAAGTGCTCCTCAGTGTGTGTGTGTGTGTGTGTTGACCCCCCCCCCCTACCCACACACACACACCTAAAAAAAAAACCTTCTCCTGCATATGTGAAGTTGTATAAACCAATGTTTTTTTGTGTGTAGTGTGTGTGTGTGTGTGGGTGTGTGTGTGGGTAAAGCTCCAGTTTTTTTGCTGAAGAAATCTGGGGGGGCCACGATAAGTTATCTCCTCGCCCTGAGGTGTGTTACGTCTCACACACGTACACACACACACACACAGAATTTGTGAATAACATTCCCCAGCAGCCATCACTCTTTATGGAGGTTTCGAGTGTGGGACCAGGGGGACAATTCAACCCTCTCCTGAAGTAGAGGCTACGTGTGTGTGTGTGTCTGTGTGGGGGGGGGTGGGGGGAGTCATCCACCGGGAGTCATCCACCCCCTGACCTCCCAACCCCCTCCACCCCCCCCCCCCCTCCTTCAGAACACAAAAGAACAAACACAGCCACCTCCATCTCTCTTATCACTCGGCCTCTAAAGACATGACCAGCCAATTAGAGCGGATTTAAGCTTTGACATGATAGTGAATAGCCACAGGTCAGCGGAGCCATTAAAAAAAAAAAAAAAAAAAAAAAACAGAGCAGAGCAGGGGCCAGGCGTTGTTAAACCATCAGGGTCGACTCAATAACTTAAATGAACTCTTTAGGCCAAGTTGTCACTCACAGTAAATAAATGGACTGAAGTAGATTGTATTTTGTCATAGTTTTGTAACGTGAGTCACATAGAATTCTTGTTTTTTTCTCTTTTTTTTTTTCATGAGCTGGACTACCAGGTACTTTCCCATAAAAACACGCAGAGTGCTGCTTGTAATTTTGGCTGCACAGAATAAAGTTCAGCGTGACCTGGTCTCAGGAGATTTATCCCCCCTGAGCTGGCTCTCCTGTGTGAACCCACATGTATCTGTTATTCTTAATACTGAGAGATGAAGCGGAGGGATTCTCTCTCTCTCTCTCTCTCTCTCTCACTCTCGGCAAAGATAAAACAAATACACGTCTGACTTTTAAGTTAAACCAACTTTACTGTAGCGTGCAGTTTACCACACCACGCCACATTCTTTTCTTTTCCGTGGTAACCTGAAGAAATATTGACAGCTCCAGGGTCTATAAAAACCTATTGTTGCCCTGGTGGCCTTTTGTCAAACTAACAAACAGAAGGGTTCCAGGCCACCTACCAGGGGGAACTCCGGATTATTTTTTTACTTCACTTAAATTGACTTAAATATTACACAATTGATGCATTCTTCCTACATACTTGTCTCTTAACTTCTACAGGAAGAGGAGATAAAAAAAAAAAGCAATGTAAAATCCTCCCGTTATCTGCAGGGTGAGATTAGAAAGGGAATATAGAGATAAAGGATCAGAGACGGTGTCGGTAGAAGAAGGGACTAATCTGTCTGTGCTATTTCAAATCCTTTTTTTTCTCCAGTGGGATGATAATATACTCTTGATGTGATTTTGTAGTTCGTAGGCATGAACCCTGACGTCTGCAGAGAGTGGGATAATGGAGGAAAATGTGAGTTTAAGCTGAGTGGGTATTTTAACAGGAAGGAAACACATGTGCACTTTAAGTCTTTATACCACGCAGGTGTTTAGTCTGGGATTTGAGTGGAATGTGAACTCTGTGTGTGAGTGGATCAGCCTGTTAAAAGGTGAAAGAGCTTCTTTTTTTTTTTTTTTTTTCCAACAATGGTTCCACCCTGGCATTATTAAGACAAAGAAAACACACCTGCTGGAAACCAGGCCAGGGATAAATGGTGAACTCATTGGTTTAGGGTGGAGAATACACGAGCTGTCTGGGTTTCTCCTTACGCTGGTGTTGACTCCTCTCTTATTTTATTGTTTGTGTTGACACTGAATATGGAGGAAAGAGTTTGAATTTCTCTCAATTCCCGGAACTGAGTTCCTTTTCGTTTTTCTCACTGCTGCGAAAGTGAAAAGAAACTTTTTTTTTTTTACTTCTTCTGTGATTTTGTGGCTTGACAATGGCTTTTATTTATAATCAGATTATGCAAATGGGACTAAAGTCTTTTCATGCAGACTGTACTCTTGAATATTAATTATTGAGTCAGAGTCATGGAGCTAACGTTTGATTATTTGGCCGATTTTGACATCATTTCTCTTTTTTCCACGTAAAATAACATTTAAATGATAAATAAATTGGACGAGATCCTTCTCCTCTCCCCTCGTGACCTCTGTCCCTTCAGGTCAAACTCTTCTTCTTCGTTGGTCTTATCAGCGTCCTGCTGTTTCTGCCCCGTCCTGGTGGCCCTCACTCGTCACAATGATTTTCACTTTTTCTGGTGGCGGAAGTCGAGTGTTTGTGGACGAGCGTCACTGACCTGGATTTTTTCCATTTTCTGCTCTGCTTCTTGTCTCTTCAACACCTTCTCCGCAAATGAACAGAATCAGGTTTTTAAAGGCACAATCTCAAATTCCAACCTACATACTTCCTATTTTTCCGCAAAAAAATCCAAATCTCACCTTGTAAATCAAACTTTCAACTAAAGTTCCTCCTGTCTTTTATATTTATATATATATATTTATATATATGTCCGAGTGGAAGCTTTAATGCATCATTTTAATGCTCCAGATAACTGGAAATAACCGGAGGCCTCCCCTTGAGACTCTGCTGGACAGGTCAGCGTTAAAAAAAAAGGAACTCCACCCGGCTCATTCTGAAGCACACGCACGCACACCCTTTTGTTCCTCCCTTCTTTATATCCTTCTCCTCCTCTGGGATACTTCCTCCTCCTCCTCCTCCTCCTCCTCCTCCTCGTCCGGATTCATCTTTTATCCTTGCCAGTAATTTCTGTGCCTGCCTGCTCCCTCAGGCATTCGGGTTCTACTTTGTTCTTTCTCTTCTGACTGTGAGCTTTCTCTGAGCTCTTTCTTTTTTTCCTATCTCTCCCTCTCTCTCTCTCTCTCTCTCTCGCGCTCATCTCTCTATCCCAGTTTCTTATTTTGGGATCCAGCCAGTCCCGCTCCCAGCAGCCCCACCAGGGACGGGCCCGTCCTGCTATAGCAACGAATAAAAAAAAAATGAAAGAAAAGTACTTTGGCCATAAAAATGGATGGCCTGCTCTCCATTTCGCTCTGAATTAAACATTCGCTGACCACTAATACACACACGGAGCCTCTTCACTTTGGCTATTTGGTTTAATATTTAACATTGAGTTTTAATATATCTATCACAAATGAGAGGAGTTCTGTATTTGTAAAAAATAAAAAAAAATCTGTGGTTTTTGTAGAGCTTGACCACAATCTGATGAGTAATCGGATGTTTCTTGGCTCGGCGTGACGGAGTCACTGGGTTCATCCCATTTCCCACGAAATCCTTTTTATCCTAAATTTTGTGACTGAACTCAGTAGCATGTTTAATTGTAAAAAAAAAAAAAAAAATTAGTTTACCATCAATCCATCCCAGAGAGTTTCCAAGAATTTGGATTCTGGATCCCGAAGAAGAAGATCCAGTTTCCAAAGTGGATGTCTCAGTTTTTGGGGGACTTCCACTGACATCTGAGCATCGCACGGGAGACGTCTTATTGTTGCTTTTGCACACAGTGAATGTGCATAAAAAAATAAATAAAAAAAATAGCTGAACTTATCCAACTCGTCTCTGGATTTTAACATACAGTTTCATTGTGTCTCTCCAAATCTTAAACATCGAGCGGAACAAACGGCGCCGTTCATCACAAGTGGCTACGTTCCCCACACACACACACACACACACTGGACTGGTTGGTAGGGGGAGAGACCGGCATAAAAAAAGAAAAAAAAAGAAAAAAAAGAAGTGCATTAATATTTGTTATATATCCTCCATCTCTGCTGTAGGGCTCCTGTGATGAGTTGCCCAGTCGGCCTTGGCAGCCGCTCTCCATCAGGCAGGAAGCCATTGTAGGAGTTTAGGCCTCATTTCTACTCATACAATGTTGGATAAATCAAAAGGAGTTAGTCGCTGGTTTTCCATTGTTGCTATTTTAATAAGAAAATCCTTAAAAAAAAACGTTGCTTTACCGTTGATGTCAAACAAATTCGTCCGAGGGATTTTTGCTCCTGGGAAGAACATGATGAGTAGGATCTACAGGAATGGATTGTAAATGTTGTGCAAAGCTTCTTTTTTTTTTTCCTCAGTAATTATTTTTGGTCAAGCCAGGAATTTAACAAAACAAAGAAATAGAAAACCTTGGAATCAATAGAGGTGTTTTGGTTTTTGTTTGGTTTGAACTTGTAAACGCGGCTCATTTGGACGTTTTGGAGCCGGGGGGGTCGGGGGGGAGGGACTTCAGTGCAATGTTGTGCAAGCGGCTTATTAGAATAATCCTTGAAAGCCAGATGCATAATAACAGTGTGAAAGGTCACATATAGGTATATTTGATTATACGATGATTTACATATGACTCCGTTTGAAACACGACAGTTTGAGCCTCTGCAGTTTGGGGGGATTTCACTTGGTTATTCCGAGTCCCTGGAGCAAGGGTTGCTGGGAAAAGCTTCTCTTTTTATTTTATTTTTTTATAGGTCGAGTCTGTTATGGGAAATGCGAGGGCCGCAGGCCACAGAGGACTAATGGAAGGTCACTGAGCTGGCACGTTGTTCACGTTCATGTTTATCTGAAGAGTTTACGGCCTGGGGCCGTATCTGTGATGTCGGAGGTGCAGCGAAGGAAATACCTGAAGGATCTGATCTGACAAACTCTCTCCTCCTGCTAAAGGGCTTCTCTCTGTTGTGGAAAAAAACAAAATACGTCATAAATTGCATTCTTTCCCGTTCTTTTCCCCTTCCGTACACCGTGAGACTTTTTCTTGATTTGCGCTCTTCCCATTGGCTCTTTGTTGTGGCTTTATGTTTAACAGGATCTGAGCTGGGAAACAGTCAAATGACTCGCCCTCACACTGGGAATTTGACTAGAAGGACTCGGAAAGGTCGTGGATACATTTGCATGCACACTGAGCCACGTACAGTTTCGGTAATAAAAGCAGTTGTGCTTGAAATAAAAGATTATCAGACGTTGAATGGCGGCGTGGTGGCCAAGGCCCGCCCCCAATGTTGCACACGAGCTGCGTGCCAGCTGGCTGAATGCTGGGAAGTTCGGGCCTCGCGTGGCCTAACGTGAGGGTCAAGGTCACGGCTCCCGTGCTGGGACGATCGCCCGGCAGCCCCACCAGCCAATCAGAGAGGGAGAACTCTTTTGAATTGCGTCTGTCTGGCCGCTCACCTCAAGTCTGGACGGTTACCGTGGCAGCGGCTTGTTTAAAGACAGAAATGTCTCCGTTGTGAGGCCGTTGATTTGAATTCTTTCACTACATGGGTCCCAGAAGTGTGTCTGTGTTTTACTGCCGGGTCGTTTGTGCACTCTCACACGAAGCGCCACCTCGGCACCAGCGAGTGACAGAAATGACTCATTCATCACCTTGATGATGCCATAAATACTTTTTCCTTCTTCTATTGATCGAGCCACGCTTGTTGGTGTGACCCCTGTGCACTCGGAGCTGCACCGAGCCCTGTTTCTTTTTGGGGGGGAGGGGGGGAGAGCTTGTTTTCTTCGGTTCCACGTTAAGACGAGGAGGATCAAACGGCGGCCCCTCGGAAAACACCGTGTCGTAATCAGAAGCACATGCTGCGGTGCGTTTCTGGAGATCCGGATTCCAGGTGTGATGGAGGAGCGTGAAAAAAAAAGAGCCACGCTGTTATCCTAGGCTTAAAAACATAATTAACGCCCCACCTTTCATACCAAGGCCGATGATGACGACTTAACAAAAGCAGCAACAATTCCAAAGTTTCTCTTTGTGTGTGCAGGGGTTTATGGGTCATTTTTGAAAATGTTATTTTAGCATGGCCTCATATCAGGTTGACCCTCTCCGTGGATGTGGGAAACCTGTGAGACTCTGCCGGAGCCATCTGTGGCTCTGCAGATGGCTCAGCGTGTTAAAGTGGGCCACGGTAAGGACCCTGTGGTCTACCCAGGACGGGACAATGGAGATTACGGGTGTCTGATCTCCTGGTTTAAACACCGTCTGAGGACAGCAGGGAGGGGCGCCTGGGCCCGGTGCCTCATATTTATTTCTTATTTACAAGGAAATGTGAGCACACAGGCTTTGTTTGGTTGAGACAACGTCATTTAACCCACGTTGTTATTATTATTATTAGGAGTCTTCAGTTGTTTCCTGCTTTCAGGCCTTTTGTTGTGTTTCTCTTTTACCGTTGTCGTCTTTTTGTTCCAACCCGGGCCTAAAAAAGGCCGCAGCGTAAGGAAATGGGTTCCATCATTTACAGAAGCTGCCTCTGACTAAAAAATAATTTAAAAAAAAGCTGAAACCACGGAGTTTCGCTTCTTTTACTCGTTTTGTCACTTGTGCGGTGTGGCGTGCTCCGTTCCGTACGACGCACACATTCCCACACCCTATTTGGTGTTCCTGCTGTTTCTAGATTGTTGTGTTGACGTTGGTGATCTGCCAAAGAATGGCCTTCGTGCTCAACCTGTCGGACGAGAAGATGAGTTATCTTCACTGTCGTGGAAGAAATCAGACCGGGGCTGCTGTGGCTGAAAACGTACGTCGGCACCATTAGATTCGAAAGGGTGTGGAAACCAAAAATCCTTTCTCACATATGTGCACATGTTACAGGCCCAACCTTCTGTTCCCACTCAGCGGGGGGGGTCCGCCATGTAAAAGAGCACTGATCCAGATCTTATTAAGGCCGACAGTGTCGGCTGTTCAGTGAGAGTTTTGACTCTGCCCAGCTGATCTGCTCAGCTCCATCAGGGCGGGGAGCAAAACATTTTAAAAAAAATCTAAAAATCACACACGTCACTGAGCAGAGCACAGACGCGCTGTTTCGCTGCGTGTTTGGATTTTTTGGAGGCGTTTCTCGAGCCGGTTCCTCTTCCCACCGCTTGTGTTGTGATGACCTCTGCCACCAGGAACACTGGGGGAAATCTGAGATGTTGGGAATAATCCAGAGTGAAGGTGTCCAGGAGTGATTTATCATCGGGCTCATGTCCTCCCTCATCCGTGAAACACCTTGTTATTTATGAGGGCCAAGCAGTCGGCAGGAATTAAAAAAAAACAAAACTTGAATATAATATGTCTCCTGTGAAGATTTTAATATTTCACGGGGATACGGTGGCGTTGGGATGAAATCCCAGATTCCTTCTACTGTCACTCCGGAGCCTCATAATGGCAATGGATGTATACAACTGACAAATATGCTCATTCATCATTTTTCCCAGGCTGTAGCGAGGTGGTCCACATTCTTGAGTGAAGCTTTTAATGCTTTTTAAAACCACAATACGTTTCAGCACATCTGCAGTTAATTCCTAGTTTCACGAGGAGAGGGGTTTTGTCTCTTCCACGGTAACATTTGGCCGCTCGTTCCCATTTCACTCTGCCATTCATTCTGTGTTTACACACAAACAGAATCACGCTCTCACGACAACATACAACGCAACGCGTCTCACGACGACACGCTACAGTTACATGCCTCTCCGGTGATGTCACGCCATCAGGAAGAGCTGTGTGGAGCTTCTTTTGAAAAAGGCCGCGGACAGCTGCTTCCTTCTTCTTCCATCTGTGAAATGTATCTGTTCGACACGGGCCTTTGTTGGTGGCACTGACCCCGGGGGGGGGGGTCAGGGGTTCGGATCCCACCCCAAACCCTCTTCATTGTGAAAATATACACATTCGTGGTGTTTTCATGCAATTTCATCTCATTTGGACCAGGTGTGCATCCCAGTGGCTTTGTGGGAAAAAAAAAAGCTGCAATGTAGGAGGAAGTGGCACCGACACAACCGTCTGTCTGTTGTGAGTGTGCGTGTGTGTCACACACGCAAATCTGTGTTTTCATATTGACCGTCGTTCAACTGCACAACACTAAGTCAGCTGTTTACTAAAAACGGAGCATTTCCAGTAATTCAGCGATGGCTCGCACACATCAGCCTCTCAGTTATTTGCCTGTAAAGAAGATTAGAGTTATTTGTAAGAACTAAGAATGAGAATAATTTTTTGAGATTTTTATTTTTTATTTTTGTCTGTGCGAACCAAAGCCGCTTGAGCGGGTTCTGATGAACAAATTGATCCCCTTGGTCTGAGAGAAATTCCACATTCTAAACAGAGTTAAACTGTGCAAGTTCTCACTTTTCACACCTACGTTTGAAAGCAGAGGTGTCCTGGCCCGGTCTGGCCGTTACCATGGCAACAGTAAACTCAGTTGTTGTTGTTGTAGTCCAACTTCCATCCCACACACGGTAATCCCAATATATATGTCGTAATTAAGGCGGTGCTGGAAATGAAGTGCTGGCTGATGGTGTTTACAGCCTCATTTGCTGAATCACATTCTGGAGGGTTTTTTTTTTGTTTTTTTTTTTTTCAAACCAGTTGCGGCATGATTCACACGGTTAACGTGTTTTTGGAAAATCTGTTGTAACTGGAGCAAACCTGACGCGGCTTATAGTTATAAATGCTGTGGGTTTTAGTCAGATTTAATTTGTGAGTGGTGGTGGTGGCGGTGAGGGTGTGTGTGCATTGTTGGTGCGTGGTGTCGTAATCGTGTCGATTGTGTTGACATGGACGGATGTTGCGTGGATGATCAGTGACACACACACACACACACACAAAAACCTTTTCACCAGACACACTGTTTATGATCCAAAAATTAAGGTCAGTGCCCAGTCTGTGGAATTTGACATTTCAATAAAATATTTATATTTCAATATTTAATATTAGAACACCACAAGATCTGAAAGGTGTGAATCCGCATTTGAAAAATATATATATTTATTTTGAAGGTAAAAATAAAATTGAGCTTCTGGATAATAATGAGTCACTGTACTGAATTTGCATATTCCCTAATCCTTTGGATTATGATGTTTTTCTTTTAACATGAACTTGTTTTTTGGGGGGGTTCGTAACTCTTTTGAATCTCTTCAAAGAGGTTTTTGTGGTCCCCTGTTGGACTTTGTTGTCACACCACATGGCCAGTGTTGGACTCGGTCATCAGGAGGAGGAGGAGGAGGAGGAGGAGGAGGAAAGAGGAGCCGTACAGTCATGGCATTCCCAAAAACCCCTCAGGGTGACAGAGGGCACACAGACCTGACCCCTTCCATCTGGCCTCATACTTTACTTTACACAAGGTCACGGAGCCGTTTGTGTAACCAGGAGAAGGGGAAAAAAAACCTGGAGGTGTGATTGTGTGTCAGCTCGCTCGTTGTCATCTGTCAGATACAACACCACAAACACACACGGGTCTACACCGCAAAACCTCCAAAGACCTCACTCCCCCTCCATAAACAAACCTGTCTACACCACAATTACTCATTGTTCATACATGCACTTGTATTTAACACACACACACACACACACACTCGTCAGATGAGGGTGAGGTAAAGGCTTCGTGTCAGGAGTGTTGTTTTGGTAAACCTCCCTTTTAAAGGAAGCTCTATTCTCCACATGTGATCCGAGGCCTCGTCCAGTCCCTCAGTCCCTTCGCACCTGGCATTATGGGATGTGTCTCCACGCGTCCTCCCTCGGATCTCGCGTCAAGGCACAACAAATGAAAAGTTTTACCGAGGGGTGTTGTTTTTTTTTTCCAGTCGGGCTCTGACAGACAGGTGAGGAGGGAGGATTTAGATTTTTAAAGACAAAAAAAATCCTTCTGTGGCTTTTAGTGTTCATGTAGAAGTGGACAAAATGAAATTCCAATATATGTGGGTACTGAAAACTGTTTCAAATATAAAATGAGTGTGAATGATTTAAAATAGCTGTGTGGAAAGTTATTATCTTCTTATTTTTATTAATACGGTGCCCCTCATGTCTCAGACTGTGGCCAAAAGTAAAAAGTTGTGACTCCAGCAGAGTACTTTTTCTTTTTTAACGAAGCCATCGTGTGAGTGACATTTATCCGGCAGTGAGGCTGAATTTAACGACATTTGGCTCCAAGGAGCGAACATGACCCGTGGTGGAGCAGATGACTGGCTGCAGGCAGCGGCCACATCTGCAGCCTCTCAGTCCATCTCTTCCCTCCGCTCTGATGCGTTTTTTGGGTTGTTTTTTTTTGGAGCCAGATGCATTCCGGTTGTCGGGTTGTAGTCACTGACCTGTGACTCATCCTCAGTGTGTCCCGTTTTCTATAAAAGAGCAGATTTCCTATAAACATGCTTCTCGAAGCCAGCTCATGTGTGTGTCCGCCGTCTTCTTGTGTGTGCGATGAAAAAAAGTTTGGGTAATTTAGAGTGCATACATATGTTTATTGTTTATTATTATTTGTATGAATGTCAGTTCTTGCTGGATTACATTTCATAATAATAATTTCGGTTCAGATAAAGGACATCGACTCCTAATTTCGCGCCATCCTGTTTACTCTCCTGGACTGAGAACCCATGTCCAACAGTTGCATAACATCACTGAAGCGCAGCAGGGATTTGACATGCAATATGCTGCCTTTAAATGATTGGGGGGAAAAACGTGTATGTGTGTACCTGACCTCAGACAGATTTTCTGTTTTTTTTTTTTGTTTTCATAATCTGTTGCCCTTAATCTGATGGTGAAAGAGGGGGACGACCCGAGTCAGGTGACACACTTCTGTGAAGTTTGGTGTCGTGACCCTTATGGCGACCGGGACGGAGCATGTGGCGGAGCCTCGTTAGTATTCACTGTGAAGGACAAGCTCCGCCCACACAGGCGCTGGTGACATCTGGTACATAGTGGGGGCCCGCCGCTGACCCAAACCGTCTTTTAATCACATGTGTTTTTATTCAAATATGTGCCAACTCTCACCCAGTCACTCGGCTGCGCTCATTTATCCCACCAATTTGTGACTCTGCTCAATATCTGGTCAATTAGAGCACAGTTTGAGTTTGATTACAGCAAGTTTTTTTTTAGAATCCCCATTTTATTTATTGATATGTATTTACATTTATTTATATATATTTATATTTACATATTTGTATTTTTATTTATTGATATGTATTTACAT
>JAFBJU010000371.1:533098-553098 GCA_016785305.1 Colistium nudipinnis | reverse complement strand
TTATTGGTCCTTTTGAAATCTGGCCGTCCAATGACTTGCTGGCTGAATGAGTCCTCTCTCGGATAACAACAGTCGTTTCCATGGCGATGAGTGATTCTCCGGCTCCTTTCCATTATTCATGATCAAACTTTGACGACTCTTTGTGTAACTGGTTTAATTCTTAAGCTTTAATAGGTTACTGGATTCTTGATTTACCATTATAGAAAACCAGTATCCATTGAAAGAACATTTTTGTTATTTTCATTTTTTGTTCTGTGCAAAAAGCTGAATTCCCTCACCTATGGCAACAAGCAGCAGATCAATCAAAGTTAGTGACTAACTAATGATCACATTTAAGCATTTTACAGTTAAGGCAGCAGATATTTTTCTTTCGAGAGTGGATGGAACGAGAGAAGAAATATTTCTTCAAATTATTGCCGGCATTGCTCCTTCAGTCACAGTCCTGGCTTTACTGGAGCAGCATTTAAAATACAATCATGCAGGATTTTTCTTTTTTTTTGGAGGAGTCCATAAATAGACCAGACAGAACTTTTTTTTTTTTTTTTTTATTATTTTAAAATTGATGCTTTCCCATAGTGTGACTTACTGGGTACATACAGACATGATACATGTATGAGATGCTTTAGATTAGGTAGAGCACAGTGGAGTTTGTTGTAAAAAAAAACAGCCCACCAGAATCCCCCCAAAAGAAACGCGACCTCTATGGGAATTCTCTCCTCAGGAAACTCTATATGTTCTCGACCCAGAGCACAATGCAGCAATCCCCATCTTGAATGTCCCGCTTCCAGGTGAATCCTGGTATTCAGGCCGACGGGAGCCACCGGGGCTGCCGGGGGGGGGGGGCATGTTTAAAAAAAAATGAAATTAAAAAAATTGGTGGTTTGTGGGGCCGGTGTCACTCTCAGACCTTAATAGAATCCGAGCTGCAGCTTCAGCAGCGTCGAGGAAATGCCAAAAGTTGAAACATGTAATTGTAGTCGCGCCGCGGGCTCCATTACCACGACTTTCCTCCAGATATGTTCGTTAATAACACTCAGCTGTGCAATATTTACGTCTCTGCACCCCCCCCCCCAGGAATATATGTGAGAAATATTTACCGCATGCACATTAATGCACCTCTGAAAATAGTCTGCAGCAAATGCGAATGTTGTAAACAAGTGCACAAGTGTTTTATTAAATTAAATTAGAACCAAATCGAAAAAAGAAATGCCATACTTAATACATAATTGGCAAGTTCAGTTGTATAAGTGGCAATTAAAATGGGAAATAAAAAAACACAAAAAAATGATACCACTTAATAGAACATTTATTATATGAAAATGTACTTTATTTAATGCAAACATATTCAACTTTTTATTCTCATTTTGCAATTTGAAAAAAGTGTATTATAATCTGAAAGGGCACATACATTTCATTCCCGGGTGTGAGTGTGTGTGTGTGTCTGTCTCTGACCCATATTTTGTGTTGTCAGCAGTGCTGGTATGCCGATGCACACACACACACACACACAGACAGACATATATATATACGCAGACACACCCTCCCTAAACCACTATATGCTGCAGCAGCTGTTTGTTCAGCTGGACTTGGGGGATCCTGCTCCTCCTGGTCTCTCGGTGCAGGAGATGGAGAGTTAAACTCTGAGGCGGCGATGGCGTTCAGCAGACAGATGTTGTGTGTTTTTTTTTTTTGTCAGAGACCTCTGGAGGGATGCGGAGCAGATTTAAGGGCTTGTGTGTTTTTTATGACTTGGCTGCAGCTCCCACAGGTGCTTTCAGGGGGAAAAGGGCCCGACTCGCTCGTTATGATTCTGTTCCCTCTCTTCCTGAATGTGAGCCGCTCTCTCTTTCGTGTGTGTGTGTGCTTCGTGACCCTTCACAAAAAAATGCAGCAAAAAAAAGAAAAAAGGGAACGTTTTTCCAACCGTGAGGCCCTGGAGAGTACACGCAGAATCCAGTGATAACAGATCAGGGTCATTTATTCGCTTTCCTCCACACACTGTGATTCGCAGCTTTTTATTTTTTCATTTTTATTCTTTATAAACTATACATGTTTAGCCTCAGGATTCATGTGGACTTGGCAGAACGGGATCTGTAGCTCTCTGGAAAGTGAAATTGAAATGCACTCGTGACCTTTGACCTTTGGTTCTTCTGATTACAGTCTGTTGAGGGGGAAAAAAGCCATCTGGAATATATATATATATATATTTTTTTTTATATATATTGGAAACAGCCTGTGTGGACGTAGATAGCGTTTCCACTCAGCTGTGTGTTGGTGGTCTGGTGTGTGTTTAACCTGCCACACTTAACGCAACTGTGAACTAAAACACTTCTCCACCCACAGGGTAGAACCAGAAAAAAAAGAAAGACCCATTCATAAATAGAAATATTAACATGTCGGATGAATTATTATGGTCACATGATATATTTGAAAGCACGGTGGACTGTGGTTGTGTGCACGTACACAACAACTCTGTGTGAAGTGGTTAGCAGTGTGTGTTGAATTACCACTTGAGAGAAATTCGCCTATTAGGCCTCAGGGTTGGGATAATTGATGCGTTCAGGTGCTGTGTGTTCTGTCGTTTTTTTTCAGTGCTTTTGTCAGGTGAGCTCTTCAAATCACATTTGTGTGTTTTTGTGGTGTGTGAGTTTGCGCTGGTACGCGCTGTGTTTCCTCTGAGTCACTCAACTGGACGTCTGCAGTGATTTGTGGTCATTTTTATTCACATCAGTCTTTTGTGTTTACTTTTTCACGGCCCTTTGACGGAGGTGAAATACTGTGGCGTGGTTTCCATGTTTGTCCTCGGCTTCATTTTTTTATTTTTTATTTTTTGCTGAAGATTTTGGCAGATTCTGTCTGAGTGCTGAAGAGAAACTCGGATTTGACCTTGCACAGCAGGCGTCCAGATGTGGTTCGGCATCAGTGAGCAGGAACAGAACGTCTGGATTTGTCTGCAGGACAAAAATAAATTATTGAGCCGTCACTGTCTGAATAAAAAGATGGAACTATTAGTCCATAGTCAATAACTAACAAGGTTACACTGGTTTTCTGACAGAGAGGGGACTTAATTTTTTTCCCACGCGTGTGTATGTGAGATTAGAGCCGTGTTTGGTTCCTGTTCGGGACATGACACACAACAACCCTAGCTTTCTCTGAGGGGCAGTGAAGAAATATTGTTTTAATGTGGTGGGGGAAAAAAAAAACAAACCACATTAAGAACAAACCCAGCCGCAGATTTCCTTCCAGAGATTCATCAGAGCTAAAAAAAAATAATAATAAAAAATAAATAAACAACTCAGTATTAAATTATAACAAGATGTTTTCCTGATTTCCTGCCGTAACTCATAATGTGTTTTTTCTTTTTTTTCTCTCTCTCTTTCATGCCCCTCCTGACTTCCTGCTGCCTTCTGTTGACGATCAATAGGTAAGTACCGATCAATTTTCTATTCGATCAGCCGATGTGAACATTTAAATACAAAGCAGCGTTTATTTATTTATTTTTATTTTTTTAAGAAGAAATTGGACATTGGTTAGGTCGTCGTCCCCCCCCACTGCCTCTCACAAACACACACACACACACACACAGCTGATCTGTGGAAGGACACGCCCTCACTTTCGAGCACATGTCTCTGTTTGCATGCGCGTCCGTTTCCATGGCGACGGCAGAGTTTTAAACAAATACGACGGCGTCCTTTCTGTTGTTTACTGGCACAGAGTCGTCGGTGTGGCACCAGCTGTCCAGCCTTGAGTTCTTTCCCGGCTTATACACTCCAGATTATGGATGTTTCATTCGCTGCTGTACTGAGGAGTAAATGCACTCACACAGACGCACACGCACACACACACGCACACACACACACACGCCTCTCGTCCTGTTCACACACCCTGACACTTACACTGCAGGTCCCCACTTCCGCGCTATGAGTATTTGTGTTTCCGATCTGCAGCTACACAAAGAGGCCGACAATAGGCAGATACATGTGGTACACACACTGGCATCGCACAACCCTGCCTGTGTGTGAGTGTGTGTGTGTCTGCAGCTGGTTTTGTGTTGAGTTTATTTTCCCATCAGGCTCAGGGATGTTTGTGGGATGGCTCGGTCCTGCCAGCTCGGCCTTACGCCGCTCCCTCATAATGACTTTCCCACACACACACACAAACACGCAAACACACACGCAGGTCCCTCCCCTTTTGACGCTGACCTCAGTCTGACCATATCTGAGATCTCAGTTTAAACTTGTGTTTCCATCTCAGCGGTGTGGCGTAAAATCGTTTTCTCTTTTCCAAACCACTCCTTCCCCCGCGTGCGTGCGTGTGTGTGTGGTGCGTTTTCTTTTTTTCCCCTCGTCTCCGGTCACAGTCCGTCTGCTCTGCTCAGCGAGTGATGCCGGTGAACGGGTGAAACCAGAATCTGCTGTTTACACAGGAAAGGCCTTCAGCCATCACACACACACACACACAGCTCCGACTCTTATATAACCGTCTGCTCACTGCAGTGTTGCACCTTGAGTGTGTCAGATTTATCCTCATATTCAGATGTATGTGCGCCTACACGTATGTGCCTATGTGAGCGCATCAATCACACGGGCGTGCGCCGTAACCCCCGCCTCTCTGCACGTGACCCCCGAGAGCGGCGCGGCGTACAGGCTCGTGACCTCCCGCCCCTCGCTCGGTGACACGCCAAAGTAATGGCAGAACATATTTATGTAATATTCCGAGTTCCGGTATTTTGGTCTTTTTTTCAAGATATGAATTGAATATTTTACGGCACATGACTGAACGTTATTTGTTGCCGGTGTTGTTTTTTTTTATTCACACCATGTGAATTGGATTGCGTGTGGCAGTGTGGAACACGTGGTGTCGTTTTCAGATTGCATAACTCGTACCTCACACAGTGATGTGAAGTGTGTGTGTGTGTGAGCTCAACGAGGCGCGTCTGGCTCAGAAACAGCTGACGAGAGATTCAGCTTTTCTTCTTCTTCTTCTTTACTTTGTATTCATGGGAAGATGAATTCACTCCCGCCACTTACCCTTTTTTTTTTTTTAAAGGCAGCCATGTTCCCGTCAAGGGTCCGGTGTAGACAGAGCTGCCCCGTGCAGAGCCTGCTCACATTTCTCCTCCTCTTGTTCTGACTGCGAAGCTTTCCCATAATCCTCATCACCCTGACTTTCAGGAAAAAGCCTACTCACAAACACACTCCCACCAGCTCCCTCCGCCTCCTCCTCCTCCTCCTCTGAGGTGCCAGTGAGACGGGAGCGCAGCCCGAACAAAGGCAGGGGGTCAAAGGTCACACGTTTTCATTTGTGAGACTAATAGGCCAGGTGTACCTGCAGGGTACGGGTAAACCCACAGCAGCCCGGACACGCCCCTTCCTCTTCTGCAGAGGCTGTGGGTGTGCGTGTGTTTGTGGGTGTGTGTGTGTGTGAGCACTTCAAAGGTTCTCGAGAAAGCGGGAACGCGGGCCAGGCTCAGCGGGAGAGCCATTACAGCCCAATAGGAGTCAGCTGTGACCTCAGAGGCTGTTAAATGATGTGATTCGAGAAGGCGTGCTGCGGCCTCAGATATCTGTGGCAAATCAGAGCTGTAAAATGAACTCCATGCTGATTTAAAGGGGCGCAGGATTTTTTTTTATTTTTTTTTAAGCTTATTTATGGTGGATTTCTGCATCGTTAGATAGTGGGAGTGGAGGAAATGAAGGGGAAGGCGATTCAAACCCTGGCCGCTGCGGTTACGACTTGTATATGGTGATATATATATATATATATATATATATATATACTGTATATATATATATCATCATTATATTCACATAAGGTTGAAGGGATATTCAATATCTTTTTTTTTTCCTGTATATGCTGCATTAACAATCCTCAAGAAAGATTTATTTATTTATTTTCCTCTCAGAAATGCATTCAATTCCATAATATCATATATATAAAGTCAGTACTTATTTTTATGAATTAAATTGAACTTTTTTTTTATTTATTTTTTTTATTGTTTTTTAAACGGCGCGATGGGTTGTTTTCACTGTTGTTATTCTTTTAGGAGCCAATGAGAGCAGAGGTCAAGTGGTGGATTGTGGGAGCTGATGTCAGCTCTGTGTGCAGACCTGATAATGAGGTGTTAGGAGGGTCAGGAGGTAGAAGGTTGTTCCAATGTAGGCCGCTGACCTGGCTGACCCCCCACAGAGCGAAATGGAACGCCGCCCCCTCTGTTTTCTCATTCGCAGTTTTTATTATTTGCCAGGCAAAAGGTCAACACACAGCCCAGAGTGTTGGATGCTTTGGAGTTTTGAGATGAGATATGTCTTTATTCCACATGATGTCATCCTTTTTCATCCTGGTTGTAAATCACGAAAAGATTAAAATACAGTAAACTCTCAATTGCTGCGGAAAAACTCCCACAGAGAGGATTTATGATTTAATTGCACCACATTTATTTGCAATAAACCAATTCTCCCTGAATGAAAGAATGAATGGGTGACGATGACGGATGACTGTGAGTAACCATTGGATTTATTTCTTTTTAATCTAGTTTCATCATTTTATTTTGGAAAAGTGAGTTGAACCACAACTGACGGCAACGCTTTGGGACGTCCCAGCGAAAAACAAATGAGATTGTTTGAGCTTTGTTCATCTTTCCTGCTTGAAAGTGATTGATATTTATTTTTTAATATTATTATTATGAGTTTATTATTATATAATTATCCGCAAACTCAGAAACTCAACTTTCCATGCTCTTACAGAATCTCCTGCTCATTCTTTGCCTATAAAACACGCCACACACAAAAAACCCTCACACAGGAGGCGAGGCATCACTCCTCCCCCTCTCCCTCTCTCGCCCCTCTCTCTCTCTCTCTCTCTCTCCTCTGGTTGGCGTGGAGCCTGCAGGGACTCGTTCCTGACGTTGGAAAGTCACCGCAGCCGGCCTTCGGGCCTTTGTAGTGGTAATATGAAGCAGCTGAGAAAGCAGAAAATCCGCCCCGACGACGCTGGGTGATCTGGCAGGAAATGTCCCGTGCGCTGCGGGGTTGAATTGTTGTGTGTCTGTGTGTTTAGGAAATGAACAAACATGACAAAGTACAGCTCGTGGTGGTGTGTCACGAGAAGCTGGAAAAAAGGTTCCACTCAAGTGGCCTGTCGCGTTAATCTATCGCGTTAATCTATCCAAACTATTTATCGCGCGCGCGTGCGTGCGTGTGCGTGTTGCATCTTTCACAATGGAAACTCTGTGATACCTGATGGGATTCCCCGCTCCCTTTAAATGTCCACCCCCACTGTACGTCTACGCACACACACACATACAGAGAGACTCACACACGCACTTACAGCTTACAGCGGTGTCTCGCTGGCAAAACTATGATTTCATTTCAGCCCCTCGACGAGTTTTCGTGTGTGGGCTTGCGGCGCGGCTGGCGTCCTGACCTCAAGTCAGGAAATACAAGCGCTCTGCAATTAAACCAGAATCATTCACACACACACACACAGTGTGTGTGTGAATGCCGTTATTATTATTTGTTGTTTTTTTTTTGCACCTTTACCTCCAGTGGGGATGTCTTAGTCATATTTTAAGAAAAACATTGAATAAAACAGAATAAACTGATGGTTACAGGGCCAATATATATATATATTTCAGTATGAGCCTGGTTGGGTTATTTCTCAGAAAGTAAAGTGAGAGTTCAGCAGGAAGTGAAGCAGCGCAGTGATTTCAGCTCTCTCCTCCGTTGGCCGCAGAGCATCAACCTGCTCACAATGGCTCATTTGGCCCCCGCTGTAGGCCTCCCTCCTGGTTCCCAGCATCACATTCCACGCAGGTGTCACAGGACCCACCTGCTCGCCCCCCCCCCCCCCCCCCCCCCACCCCCCCCCCCCCCCACACACACACACACACGCACACACATCAAAGCTCCAGGTGAGGGCCTGTTTCAAAAGGTGTGGAGGCATAAAAGCGGCAGCTCAGAGGAAGCCAGAGAACAGGACGGGTCCATCTGGGCATCCTTTCTCTGATTCTCCAGAATACACTCAAAAGTGGCAAAGTCGAGGTTTCGTTGGTAAAAACAATAATAATGACTTAATAGGGATAGTAATTGATTTTTTATTTTTTTTTAAGTTAAAAATGCCAAATATTGGTTGCCTTGCGTCGTATATAATCGTTTTTTTTATCTGTGAAATACAGTTTCTCGGTTGGACCAAATATTAACTCCAAGACTGATACCTGCTCAAAACAACCGGGATCTTAGACTTCCCATCATGCATCTGGATAACGCAGCACTGTATTGACTGTGGAGGACTCCTGAGGTGGAATAATAATGTAAAATCACTGGACTCCGCCCTTTAATCAGTGTTTAAAGTGTTTGTCACTTTTATTTATAATTTTATTATACCGGTTCTGTAACCTGACTATCAGGGTAGAAACTCTGCGTGGAATCTCATCCTCCGGTCGCCATGACGACGGACGGGACACTTGTGTGTCACCCAAGGAACAATTTGATCTCCCTGGCTGCTCTAAAATAGTTGTGTGTGTTTTTTTTTTTGTGTAGTTAATTTGTGTCACTGGTGTCTGAGATGGAGGGGAAAAAAAAAAACGATCTCCGGCTCCACCTGCTGCAGCGGCTCAGCATCTGCGCTGGCCACGATGTGGGCTCAGAGCGGATTAACTCCCCGGAGACGGTGGGTGGGTATTATTATTATTCTGCCGCTGGCACTGGGACGCCGCCGCTCATTGTGTTTCACTCATCAGACCTCGGAGGGACGACGGTTGTTTCCTGCTCTGCCGCTGGGACGCAGGCAGATAATTGATTAGTGTGTGTGTGGTTTCCTGCTGGAGTCAGGTGAGTTGCGCTGAGTCGTCATTTTTTTTGCCTTTTTTTAAGAGGTCTGGAGCGTCAGCTTTGATTTTTTTTTTTTTTTGTGCATTGGTCCATTTATCTCGTCATTTATTTATTTGAACCGTACATCGGCCGTGTTTTTTTTTTTTTTTTGTTGTTATTTTTATTTTATTTGTGCTCCTTTGCTACATATTAGAGTGGAGTGCACAGATTGTGCAAGAGCATCCTTGAGCATTCCTCCACTGCAGCGGTCAGTGTTGTTTCAGCGCTTGGGATTAACACTGGGGACCATAAACAGATTAGTTGAGCCCCAAGTCAGGGGCCTGGCCGGACCATCTGTAGCCAGGGTACGGGGTGAGGAGGAGAGGGGGGGGGGGGAGGAGCTTGAGCAGATGTTCCAGTGGAGCTGTAGGTCAGTGTGGCAGCGTCAGGACATGAAGACACGAGGGGGACACGGAAGGAATAAAAAAAAAAAAAAAACTCGGCTCCGTCATGGCTCTGGGATGCTGCCTCCCATCCTCCTCCAGAGGTACGCTATCATTTCCTTGAGAGGCTTTTAATCCAGCTGCATGCGCCTCTCCTTTTTTTTTTTTTTTTGCTCTGCATGCACAACTTGTCTACTTGGTTTGACAAACACATGTCGGCGCTGAAGCCTTTGTCTCGGCCTGCCAGCGGCGGTCTGCTCCTCAGACGCTTTTTGAATCGACTCAGTTCGTTTTTAACCTGAGTTCAAATTGAATCAGAGCCCACTGGGTGAGAACCTCTTCTCCCTTTAAAAAAATCTTTCACAGCCCCAACCTTCAGATGTTCTTTCCCTCTAGCTGAAATGAGTATTTATTTATTTATTTTGTCTTTTAACACTATATTTGATATTTTTTTCAAAATTCCAGCTAAAATCCCCTGTCATGGATTCTGCACGGTGTGTGAGCTTACACTTTTTTTTTTTTTTTTCTTCTTATCTGAGTGTGACCTAATGACTGACATCTGTGGCAATGTTTTCCCAGACCACGAGCAAATTGTAGGTGTGTGAGAGTGTGAGTGCGGGTGTACGTGGAGGTTTTGGGTTTGGCTCCTGTCTGGGCCCAATGTGGACTAAATTACAAGGCAGCGTCAGTCTGGAGGATGGAGGCTTTCAACCCTCGCTCCTGCAGGGCGGAGGAGGAGGAGGAGGAAGAGGAGAGATTGATAGGCTGTGTGTGTGTGTGGGGGGGGGGGGGGTAATAGATTGCGTATTTTCACCTCAGCAGGAAAGTTCACAGGATGATTCAGAATCAAAATAAGAAAGAATGAAGGAGGAGAGAGATTTCTCTTTTACTGTGAAAAACAAAAAAAGAATAAGTGTCAGATTTCCCATGATGCTTTGAGAACACACTCCCCCCCCCCCCCCCCCCCGCGTGGGGAACCCCCCCCCCCCCCCCCCCCTTCCCCGAGGCCACGCGGAGGCTTAGTGTGGACACATTGAGGATCAATCAGGAAGAGAAAGCTGGTGTGTTTTCTTTAGCCTCATGTGGGGTAACAGCTGATCGTTAAAGCCCCGCCCACTCACACACACACACACACACACATATGGACTTCATCCTTAAAGGCCCCTCGTGCTCTTAATGCAGCGATGACTGGCACAGACTGGACTAAAAAGGGGAAAGGAAGAACTGATGTGGTCTTGGACTGAGGGGGAGATAAAAAATAATAATAATAAAGAGAGGAAAGAGGATTGCACAGTGTGTGTCCCAGTTGTTGTCAGATTGTGTTTTGGTGTGTGTGTGTGTGTGTGTGTATGTGTGTGGGAGACCTGAGGGTGTCACTGCAGGGCCAACAGTTCATATCCCAGCAGGGAGGCGGGGCTCACATCTCCCCACACACACCAGCACAACAGCATTCACACAGTTTGACTCATTGTGTTGGGTTGTGTAACGCTGCACATCCACATACACACAGAGATGTATGATGAATTAGAGGTCCATGTAAGGCCTGTGTATAAAAAAAATAACTTTTTTTAGACATGGAAATATGGTCCAGTAAATGAATTTGGGGTTTGTTGTGATTTGGATTTTTTTTTTAACTTTGCAAAAGAAAAAAAATGTCCCTCATCACTTGGTGTGACTCCTCTGAAGACTAGAACCTGAATGTTCATCCAATCCTTAATGAGTTCACCTCCAGCTCCAGGAGATGCTGCACAGAGCGTGTTTTGGGGGTCACAGGGCGGGGGGTCACAGCAGAGGGCCTGTAGATCACTGAGGGGGCTGTTTTTACACACACGCTGCCTCTCCTGGGACAAAATGCATGCGTGGCATTCCGAAATCTCACAGGTTGTGTTGTTAAATCACACACACACACACACAGACGTCAAAGAACCTGAAACGTGTCTTTTCTGAGTGGAGGAGACTGTGAATGGAGCTCCTGGCTGCACAACAAAGCAAAACTAAAAACAGGCGTGTGTGTGTTTGTGTGTGTGTGTGTGGGTCAGAGAGTGTGTGTGTGTCTGTAAAGCTGCCAGGTTAAAACGCACAATCCAAGAAATGTCCGCCAGGTATGTAAAAAAAAAAAAAAACTGACACGTGTTATTCCATCAAAGCTAAGAGCTCCTGTACATCTGTGTGTGTGTGTGTACTTGTGTGTACGTGTGTTTGTGTGTGTTATATGCTCTCTGACACCAAGAGACTGAGACTGCTGGATTCCATCATATATTCAGATTTTTTGGACTTTTGGACGTCATAGAATTTCTTTTTGGTCTTCAGGAAATTAATTTTCCACATATTTTTGAGAGATATGTGAAACTAGTCACATGCCCTCAACAAGTGATAAAGTGTAAAGACCATACAGCTTCTTTAAACTCAAAACTCAGTTTGTGCGTGTATTGTGTCATCTGAGTGTGTCTCTGTGTGTAACCTGAGGAGGAGGAGGGGGGAGGGGCCTGAGGTATGGGGATGAAAGTCACCCTATCGGGTTGCATTGAGGACCTTTTGTTCAGCAATGCATTAGTAAACAGGTTTTATTGATGATCAGCTTTATATTCTCCATTCAACCCCCCCCCCCCCCCCCCCCCCCCAAAAAAAGCCTTTCAGGCGCTCTCATGGTTTCACACTGTCGCCATCACGGAAAGCTGCTTTTTTTCCCCCCGTCTGCAGACTTCACCTTAATGATGTTAACCGGTGTCGGGGGGGCCACAAATATGCCAGAGTGGAAATTGAAAGATTTCTCGTCTCAAAACCAGTACCAGTGGAGCTCCTCGGGATTCCCCCCGCGTGACCACAGCTTTTCCATTATAAATCTAGGCCAATCTTAAAAGGCCGTTAAACTAAATGTATGCCATCCCCCGTTTTTTCTCTTGTGTGTGTCACTACATTTTGTTTATTTTTTATTTTTTTGTTTGTTTTTTTTCCCCTCTGGCAGCCGTGTCCAACCTGGATGTGGAGAGTAAGCTGACGACACATTACCAAGCTCCGTGGCACCAGCAGAGAAACGTTTTCCACCCCTCCACGCGGCCAGCATGTGTGGAGGAGCTCCACAGGCGCGCCAACGGGAGCCTGTGGGACCTGCACCCAGGTGAGGGCCCAATAAAAGCTCTGGTGCACGCACATATCTTTGATTTAATGCCCCTTAAAATGAAATAATAAAAAAAAACACTTGTGAGACTCATGATTCTCTTTTCAAAGGTCTGAATGATGTCCCATACATAAATATGTTTTTTTTCTGGTGTAAGTCTGCCCTCTTGTGGTCTCATTTTGTAATTACATATTTAATACATTATGTGATTTTAATAATACAATCAATAATAATACATTTTGCAGGGGGCGGACAAAATAATATGAACCCATGTGCAATTCCAATCATATGTGGTTATTGATTAGTTGTCTTTTGTGTGTTGGTTGTTGATTTTAATGCGAGGAGAATTCTTCCACTTTAAGAGATTTTGTTTGTGTATGTATTATTGTGTCTCCTGTCAGTGGGCATACAGTATATCAGTGTATTCGTGTGCGTGTCATACACATGTCCTGACCGTGTTTTGTCGTTTTGGTGCAGAGCACGCCAGGAGACGATCGGCCAGCAGGGAGCGCAGAGTGACCATCTGCATCTCGGCCGTGCCCTCCATGCCGACGTACCCCTCGCCTCACATCATCCAGAGAGACACGGATTTAACCACGGTGAGATGACTGACATGATGATGATGATGATGATGAAGAATAGTAAACTAAACTATATATATATTAAAAACAAATAAAAACAAACAAGATCTTTAATGTGATCACAATATTGGAATATTTCACAATATTTTACTAACATGGTAAATAATGAGTATGAGTATTATTTTTAAATGATGTGCAGTTATATTTGTTTCAAAAGTTTTTTTCAATATCCTGCGTTTTAGTTGATGAGGGATGACTTTATAAATTTATTGCGTATTTACGTGATGCACTATTGAACACGCCCCTTTCGTCCAACAAGCGGCCAGAGAGACATTTTAGAGATGCAACTACACAATTAGAACAAACACAGGTAAAAAAAAATAAAAATAAATGTGTAGAGTTGTGTTTTTTTTTTTTATGTCGTCTGTGCAGAGCATGTGTGTTCCACAAGTTTCACACGCCACCACTGAGCACCATTAAGTTTTTATTTCTCCACCTAAAATCATCAGAATAATTCCCCAGTACACCTCCTCCACCTCACCATTTATTTTTATTTTTTTCTGAACCTCCATGTTGATTTTTTTTTTCATTTTTCTGTGTTATTTGCCCTGTAATCCAGTTTGAATCCACCCGCTCCTCCTCCCCCACCGAATGTTGTCGCTTCTCCCCCTGGAGCAGAAAGGTATTGGTTCCTCCTCCTCCTCCTCCTCCTCCTCACCTGTTTCTGACTCCTTCTAATTAACATGACAAGCCTTTTTTTTCCCCCTGAATTGCATGTCGTCTGAAGGCTGTTTTTCTCGTAATCCTGCTCCACCTGAGGCTGAAGTTTCCTGGACGTCACAGATTCACGCTCGTTGGGTCATGTGACGGGTATCGGGGTTTCGAGCTTTTTTTTTTTTTTTTTCGCTGTATGTGCGGAATGTGTTTGAGGGTCACAGCAGCCTGGGGTTTTGTCTAATGATAGGGTCCACTCCTCCCCGAGCTTACGCCTGTGATTAGCCAGAATTCCCTTCGGCTTGCGGTTTCTTCCCGGCGCACACACGTCACCCTGAAAGAAACGACAGCCTTGCGTTTCTTTCTTTTTTTTGCTGCACTCACTAAATGTATCATGTGAGCGAAAAATGACTCACTCCTTTTTTGTGTGTATCCACTCTCTCCGTCATCGTCTCTCTCTCACCCTTCCGCCCCTGAAAAACAAAAACACTTCCAAGAAAAACGCCGTTCTCCTCTTGAGATAAATCAGCTGTAACTGGTCTCCCTTTGATTCCCCCCCCTCTCTCTCTTTTTTTTCTTGGTCCATTAGTTGGAAGAAGTTTCCTTGGAAACTGGTTTCTTTTGTGTCCATGGGGGGGTGGGGGGGGGGGGGGGGGGGGGTTGTCGGGGTCTCATTGGTCTGCTCTGGACACAGAGGACACAAAAGGCTGGAGAGCTGGCTTTAAATGGGGGGTGGGAGGTTTGGGGACTGGGAACCAGTGGAGCCTGAGAAGCGTTCCCAGTTTCACGTGTGGCTCCGTGTAGGAATCTGAAGGTAAGAATTCAAAAAAAAAAAAAAATGGAATCCATTCATTTAGTGTGCAGGTGGTTAAGTTACACTGTGGTTTCGACTGTGGCTCAGTCTGAGGGGGAGGAGTGCTCTGCAGTGATTGATGCTCAGGAATGTGAAGAAGATATATCCCGGAAAAAATATATATATATATTATTATTATTATTATTCCGGAGAGCGGATCATGTGCCCAAGATTGAGGAAGCATGAGCTCAGAGTTTTGTGGCTGGATATGTCACGTTTCGGTCATGTGCTCGGAAACACTGGGTTTGCTGTGTTGTTGTTTTCATTCCATTTCATTTTAATTTTACAGTTCATTTCTGGTTTTTAAACATGGTGTTTTGGTTTGGAATTCAGAATTTCTCCTTTTTTTGCATGAAACCTGTTTGAAGCTTGAAATGCTTCTTTGTGCTCTCCATTCTCTCTCTCTCTTTCTGAGCATGCTTGTTGTTTTTTTGTTCATTTGTTGATAAGTTTGAGAAACTCCACTGATGAGGGATTAATGAGAAACCATTTCCCTCCTTCAAGCTGAGTTTCATCACCATTTCTCCGCTGTACCATCTCTCCCCTCCTCGACCCTAAACATGGCCTCTATATCCATCTGTTGCAGGCTGTGCCCTTTGACCCCGACACTGACGGAGTGGCCCTGGGTCAGCGGCCCAAGTGTCCCATCCCGAACACCCCCTCCACCCTGGACAAACAGACCAACTGGTCCAGAGCTCTGCCGCTGCCCACCCCCGAGGAGCGGCTGAAAAGCCAAGTCATCAACTCGTGTGTCATCCCCATTAACGTGACGGGTAATGTCTCTCGCGTTTTTCTATTTGATTTCATTTTTGCTTTTTGCTCGCTCGCTGTGAGTAAAATGAGAAGTGGCAAACTCGTCCTTTGTCTGTTCAAATCAAAAAGAAAATTGAGCTAGCAGGTTGGACACAGCTCATATTGTTTGTTTTTTTTTGGTCTCTAAGAAAAAATATCCAGTGCCTGCTTTATCTTAATCTTCCAAAAAAAAAAAAATCATTGTCTAATCATAGGCAAGAAAGTGAATAAGCACATTTTCTAATACATACAAAAAACTGTGGCACAGATTTAAGTCAAAACACACCAGAAACTCCAAAAACACACTTAATATATCTTGTATTTTTATAACATGTTAATTAGTTAGAAGTTTTTTAAAATAATAATTAAAAATAATCTCATTTTACAAACGAGATTGGCGTGAATCTCCTAATTTATCTGTCAAAAAAAATATATACATATATTCTCCTCTCCCTTTGTCATTTAGTGTCATTTTAATATAAAACTATGAATTTAAAAGGCCATGTTTAAGCCGTGGCATTTTTTTTTTTTCAGACAGAGAAGCAGTGTGTTATGTGCGAGTCATGCTTTGCTGCCGGTTCACTTTTTCTTTCTTTCTGGTGCTTTTGACATTTTGTCGGTGTGCGCCCAGCGTGCGGCCGTGACGCGAATCCCAATTAGTTGCGTCCAAAGAGTTGAAAAGATCTAACCCCCCGGTTTACTCCTAGAGAGAGCGAGCGAGAGAGAGAGAGAGAGAAGAGTTGCACGCCCATGGTGGCCGTGCTACAGATAGACAGTGACGGGGGATGCAATAAATAAAAAAAAAAGAAGAAAACAAAAAAAAGAAGTGCACATTGTAAGCCAAAGTCCAGCCATCTCCATGACACTGAAAAGCCTGACCTGCTATCACATGAGAGTCATTGCGTATGGAGAGGGAGAGGCAGGAAGTCAAGGAGCACACACACACACACACACACACACACAGCAGTAGAAACCCCCACAGCAGGATTTGCTCTCTGGTCAGTAAATATGGTCAATGCGTGGACTTTATTCACTTTTATTTTCCACAGCAGCTTTTTATTGCATTTCATTTCATTTCATTTATTCATGTTTCTGATAAAAGTGACATTTATGTTATTTCTTATTTATTGTTTGCTTTTTTTATGCCTTACATGATAGTTTAGATGATGAGATGATGAAGAAAATAAGGTTCTTAGTTCAGATTGTGTTACTCTTGGCTATGTAATTTTTTTTTTTTTTTTTATTATTTTGTGGAAGACAGCGTGAGAGTTAAAGAAGAAGCTGAACAAAGATGTGTCTTGTGTGTGTGTGTGTGTGTGTGTGTGTGTGTGTGTGTGTCGCAGGGCTGGGCTTTGACAGAGATGCTAGTGTGCGCTGCTCGCTGGTTCACTCTCAGTCTCTGCTCCAGAGGAGGAGGAAGCTGAGGAGGCGCAGGACCGTCGCCGGGATACCCAGACAGCTGCAGCACGACTTAGGTACGCTACGCACACACACACACACACAAAACACACACACACACACACACACGCACACCTGAAATCTGAAGCAGTCATTTAGTGGATCTTTATTGTGGCTTCTGGATTTTATAATGTAAGGCGTAGTTGTAGGAGTCTTTAAATAACATCATTGTGTGTGTGTGTGTGTGTGTGTGTGTAAATGTGATTATTAGTAATACAAAGTATTTCAGTGTAATTGTGTGTTTAAATCTTTCCAACTTAAGCAGAAAAAATATGTGTATATATTGTCGGCATGAATAGGAAAGAGACTGGAGGTTTATTTTTTGAGTTGGAGTGTTCTGCTTTTGAAGGTATTTTGGTCTGGTTCAAGCTTTTATTAGATTAGAGAGAAGATCATGTGACCATTCTTAATGGAGGCCTTTAAACTCAAAAAAAAAATATATATATATATTTTTTTTTTTTTGTAAAAATGTCCTGTAATCTGTATTTGTATTCGATTCCATGATACTTTATTGTCCATGGGCAGATTACAAAGCAAAGTGCAAGAAGGTTAAGATTTAAATTTGACGGTTTATATTTATATTTATATATATTGACAATATATACAGTATTTGAAGTTTCCTGTTCCTCTCCCAGACTCCGATGATTCTCCGGGCTCCAGAGAGCGGACGGTGATCGTTCACAGTCCAGACATCACGCCGTCCCTCGGGGATCTGGACCTCCACCTCAGCACCAGAGACTCTGGTTGTCAGACGGAGGACTTCCTGGGGGTGGGGGCGCCGTCCCGGAGGAGGATCCGGGCCCAGAGAGTCCAGGCGGTCTGCGTCTCCCTCTCGGCAGGAAACATCTCCTGCCTGCCGGACGGCGCCGCCGCCATGTTCACCTCCTCGCTGGGGGCTCGCCTGCGCACCAGGAGTCTGCCCCGGGACGGGGGCCGCCTGGTGGACAACGGGCACCGTGACAGCGATGAAGAAGAGGACGACGAGGAGGAGGAGGAGCTGTCCCCCTTCCACGTGGAGGACTTCCTGCCCGGGCCGGGCATGTCGTTCCTGAAGGCCGAGGAGGCGCAGGGCGCGTCGAAGGCAAAGTACGCGCAGCGCTCCCACAGTCCGGAGCGCCGCTGCTGGATGGAGAGGACCCGGTCGGGCAGGAAGGCGGACCTGGGCAGCTGCGAGATCTCGTCCAGCTCGGACACCTTCAGCAGCCCGGTCCACTCGGTGTCGGCGGCGGGGGTCCTGGCGGGTCAGATGGACCACAAGGAGGACCACCAGTCCTCCAGCGGCAACTGGAGCGGCAGCAGCTCCACCTGCCCCTCGCAGACCTCCGAAACCATCCTCCCCGCCGCCTCCCCTCCCCTCACAGGCTCCTCCCACTGCGACTCGGAGCTCTCGCTCAACGCCGCCAGTCACGCCAACGGCGAGGACCACGCCGGCGGCTTCCTGCTGGACCACTACCCGGCCCTGCGCAGCCAGCGCGCCGGCTCCTTCTCCTCCACCGCCATGGACATACTGGAGGAGGCCGGCGTGGACGCCCCCGTGGAGCAGGAGTGGAGTTACTCCTCCCACGCCGAGGCTCCGCCCGGAGGAGGCCGGGAGGTGGAGAGCAGCCTGGGGTGCCCCAGCTTCACCAGCATGGCCACGTGCGAGAGCAGCTTCTCCGACAAGCCCCCCTCGGAGAAGGCCGACACGGTGTCGCACTACTCGGTGGACACGGAGGGCTACTACACCTCCATGCACTTCGACTGCGGCCTGAAGGGCAGCAGGAGCTTCACCTACAACCACGCCGCCGCCTGCGACCTCAGCGCTCAGGTGACGCTGGGCCGCCGCTGCCTGTCGCTGAGGAAACCCAGAGCCCGGCCGTCTCCGCCCCAGAGGAGCTCGTCACTGAGGAAAATAAACAGCGACGGCAACATACCCCAGAAGAAGGAGGCCAAGATTTCCTGCGGCCAGCGCCGAGACAGGAAGCTGCAGCTGGTGCTACCAGGTTCTCCGGGCTCCTCGCTCTCCAGGGACCCCCTGGTGGCGTGGGGGGTGGAGGGCTCGGCCCACCTGCCGGATTTGGGCGTCTTCAGCTCCACCGACGCGCGCTCCTTCAAAGACGAAGGCGCGGTGCAGTCGGACTACGCCGACCTGTGGCTGCTGAGCGACCTGAGGTCCGGCGACCCCTACCGCTCGCTGTCCAACTCCAGCACGGCCACGGGCACCACCGTCATCGAGTGCGTCCGCTCCCAGGAGGGCTCGGGCTCCCAGACGTCCCAGTCGGGCGGCTCCCGGGCCACCACCCCCTCGCTGCCCTCGGCGGAGGGCGACTACAAGCTCACGTCTCCGGAGAAGCTGGCGGGCCTGGCCAGCCCGTCCAGCGGCTACTCCAGCCAATCGGAGACGCCCACCTCCTCCATCCCCTCCGCCTTCTTCCCCGGCCCGCTGTCGCCGGCCAGCGGCAAGAGGAAGCCCAAAGTCCCGGAGAGGAAGTCGTCCCTGTCCTCCACGCTGTCCTGCAGGGAGGAAGGGGCGGGGTCCCGCGGAGAGCTGGAGCTGCCAATCATCCCCCCGTCCCACCTGGACCTCAGTGCGCTTAGCGCCGTCAACAAGGCCGCGGTGTACAGGACGCAAATTCAAATCCTGCAGCAAAACAAACAGAAAAAGGGGGCGTCGGCCAAAGCCTCAGCCGCCGCCGACAACTCCGAGGCGATTAGGCCCCACCAACTGTCCATCACACCCAGCGCGCTGCAATCTGTGCACCTCAGATCCATCGGGCGGGACACGGAGGGACGTCCCGAGGACTCCGCACCCAGGAGTCCCGTGGTCACCTTAAAAAGCTCAGAGCTCCAGAGTCCACAGATACACAACTCACATCTGACGTCGTCAGAGGGTGCGTCCATCTTCGAGGCAAACGAAGAACACGCGTGTGGAGAGGCGTCGCTAGGGAGCGAGGAGACGTGGGACGCCCCGCAGTCAGAGGAGGTCTGTGGGACGGATGGAGAGATGTCGGGCTGCTGGAGATCTGAGTCCTCTGAGGAACCTGTGTGTTCTTCCATCATCGGTGAAGATCACGTGCCGGATGCTGACAGCCAATCAGAGAAGCTGCAGGATAGTCCCATCAGTCACCAGGAGGAAGAGGAAGAGGAGGAGTCAACAGGTGGCCCCACCCCATACGCCTCTCAGGCTGGGAAGGAAGAGTCCACCACGGAGACAGAGGATTACTGCAGTAAAGGTAAAATTCATCAAAAACC
>JAFBJU010000371.1:496063-532992 GCA_016785305.1 Colistium nudipinnis | reverse complement strand
ATGGTAAGACTATAATTTTTTTTTTTTTACTTTTTTTCAAATGTATTTTATCAACAACAATTGATTTATCTATCAAATCAGCAAACCAAAAAAAGACAATAAAATTAAACAAAATGTTGAAATAAAAATTTGTGCAAATTCCATTAATTTTTTTTTTTCAAAGAGCAAAAAATAATGTGTTATATTTATGCATATATTTGTATTTATTGTTGACTTTTATGTTTTCAGACTCTCCGCCCTCTGACAGTGGATCGTCTCCGCAGAGTGACGAGTCGAGGCCGGAGGACGACGGCGTGTTTCTGTCCCCGACAAAAACCCGCACCACCGAGGATCTGTTCGCCATGATACACAGGTGAGGAGCTGTGAGGTCACATCCTGCGTGCGTTTGTGCAGAGTCCTTGAGGAATTCTCAAAACCTGTATCTTCCTCCTCAGGTCCAAACGGAAAGTGTTGGGCAGGAAGGACTCGGCTGAGGTGAGTGCGAGGAACCGTCTCAACGCCGCGTCGGGCAACGCCCCGCCCACCGCCAGCAGCGTGACCAGTCCTCCGCCCTCCTGCCTGGCGGCTCTGACTCCGCCCCCCGCGGCTCTGACTCCTCCTGCGGGCCTCCATAGGTCCCCCGGGCCCATTTATAGGAGCGCAAAGAAATCCAGCACCTCCAACGAGGAGTTCAAGCTGCTCCTGCTGAAGAAGGGCAGCCGCTCCGACTCCAGCTACCGCATGTCGGCCACGGAGATCCTCAAGAGCCCCGTCGCTCCCAAAACCAGCGGAGAGCCTCTGATGGAGTCCCCCAGGGTGCCGCCCCCGCTGGAGGAGGAGCTCCTCTCCTTGCTGCAGCCTCTGCACCAGAACCCCGGACCGGACCTCCTCCTCCACCTCCCCAAAGCCAACGCCGAGGGCTTCTCCCCCAAATCCTTCCCAGCATCCCCTGCTTCTAGACAGAGTCGCTCCAGGATCCCGCCGCCGGCCAACAGCAGCCGCTATGGCGCGCGCAGCCGGCTTTACTCCGCCCCCATGCAGGCCATCTCCGAGGGCGAGGCGGAGAGCTCCGACGGGAGTCCCCACGAGGGGCGCTCGCCTCAGGGCTCCACGTAAAAAAAAAAAAACAGGTGGTGTCCAAAAGGTTTGGGAGTTCTTTTTTTGTTTACACATGAAACAAATGGACCAGAGTGAGTTCTATATATATATATCTCTATATTTATAGAGATAAAGATCTATGATGTGTTGAGGGCCCGAGGGTTGATGAGGAAACAAACGTGGTACACAGAACAGGAGGGACCGTGTTATTAAAAATATGAACTATTAGAACCAAATGTGGTTTTATAGTTGTTTCCTATTTGTTTGTTTATTTTCTCTGGTCTGAAATATTTTATAGTAAAGATAGTATTTCTTCAATATATGAATTGTTAGACTAAGAATGGCGGAAATTGGGTTAAAATATGACCGGTGAACAGAAATTATTTCAGTTAAGCTCCACAGAAAACACAGGCTTTAACATCTTATTTGGTTTTTATATATACATATATTTTTTTTTGTTCTTTATATATATAGATATAGATATATCTATATCTATATATATATAGATATAGATATATATCTATATATATAGACAAATATATTGTATTTACTGTATTCTGTGAATACCTATGCAATTAGACACAAAATTTGTACATTTCTCGAAGCCAAAATCATTTTGATACCCCCCGCCCCCCTCCCCCCTCAAAGGAACATCAGGAGAAAAAACACTGTGTGGGGAAATGGCCTCAATGCGCCTATTTAGTTTCCATGGAGACGACATTTGATGTGTGCCCAAAATTTCCACAGTCCTTGTTGAAAAGCAAACAGGAAGTGATGTCGAACCTGTCACGCAGCAAGTAATTGGAGGTGAGACACAGGAAACGTCAGAGCCGAGGACAATTTGTGGAGAGGTGGAGGTGTGGAGGAGGTGAGACAGGAGAGGTCACGGAGGTCACGTGTTTAAAGAAGATCGTCTTAATGGTCGTTTATGGATTTTTTTGGCTTGGTGTGTTTAGGAATCGTTGAAAATGGAGAGCAGGAAGTGTTCAGGAGGATCAAATACATCGTTTTTTAACAACTCGAGCAGCTTCGAGTGTTGGTATGTGGGATTTTTTTTTCAGTTTGGATGGAGGAAGTCGAAGTCAGGTTTAATCGTCTGTGGTGAAATGAATTAAGTCAAGAAAAAAAAACACTCAGATTTCCTGTGTCCAAAAACCATAATAATATATTTATTTTTATATCCGACACCGAAAATCTCCCCATATTTGTTTTACAACTTTTAAAAGAATCCCCAAACTGAAGTCTTTTAAATTAAAATATGCAATAAATGGCTCCTATTTAAAAAAAACAAAAAACAAATACCTATTTTGTTTATAAGAGACACATTTTAAAGCCGTATTTGAGAAACGCTGGTTTGCAGAAAAAAAACAGGAGGAAATACAACACATTCAATTTAAAAAAGGCACAAGCAGTCATAAGCTATAAGAGAAGTTATTGTTGTAACTTTGTAATATTTTCATTAAAAACAGTTCTTTTAATACGGTTATGGTTGATGCAGAACATATCTATGTAGCCATATATCTATATGGTAGACTGTTTCTCACTGCACACTGTAAGTATCAATCAGATTCTGGCCTTTACATTAATAATAGCAATAATAGTAATACTAATAATAATAAACTCCATTGTAAATGATATAACAGGGTAATCATTAAGGTTTTGTCTGTGAACCTTCATTCCAACATTTTTTTTGCACTGATAAAGTGGCGTTTGTTGGTCTCTCACTGTACCTGCAGATATTTATGGACTTTTACATGAAGCTGTTGGATTTTTCCTTTCAATATCATCCGCAGGCTCAGTTCACTGTAGGATGCTTCTGCCAAAGGCTGGAACATACGTGTGCATGTACACCAACACGTTTGTTTTTTTTTCGCATCTCATTTACTTGACCCAAATTTTTCTCATAATCGACACTAAAGATGAATTTCCGCGTGACGAGAGGTACTAAACATATTTCAGTTCAACCTCTACAAAGTAAACTGTAGGTATCAGCTGTGTGGATTTCTTTTTGTATGTACAAATGATTGTAAATACAATAACTTTTGAAAGAAAAAAGGTTGTTGAATTGTTTCTTATGTAAAAAAAAAAAAAAAATGTTTTCAAAGTTTACATTAATTTCAAACCTTTGTATATTTTTGAGCTGTGGAACACTTTGTCCTGTATTTATTTTTTAGTAAGCATTGTGGAAATCCTATCGTAAAATCCTATCAAAGCTAACTGCTAGCACGACAGGCTGCTTAGCAAATGTGTATAAAAAAAATAAAAATAAATGTGACTGCTTTGAAAATGACTTCTTTGGTCTGTGGTGATGTTGATTGTTAGTTTTTAAAATTTTACTTTGAACATTTCATCAAATGTGAAATATCATTTTTAAGCTTATTTCTTTATATTACATTGTTTTTCAGAATATTATTATTATGGCAGGTTTATATTTATTACATTTAAAATATACAGCTGGAAAATATGGCGTGACGATGAGATGTTTGCCACTGGGTTGCTGCTCGATTTTAAACCACTGGGTGGCGCCATTTATCACAACACAGCCACACTGTTAAAGATGTTGCCTGAGGACTGTAGAATTGGAAAAAAAACTCATGAATAAAGATTGAATATGGCCTGGTTTGAAGCTATTCAGTTTCCTCCAGTCAGCTCCGAACACCAGAGGACGTCCAATGGGACATTTCATGCAAATCGAGTCTTCTTCGTGTCCTGATTAGAAAAGTGACACGGCTGTGATTTATTTCGATTTATTTTTTTAAACATCTGGACTTGTTCATATGAACATCAGACATGTTTATGTCACGCCTGCGTGTTCCGTGTCAGGTTCATGGTCGGGTGTGAATTTACTTTTTTTTCTTCTCTTTTCTACTGCTCTGGCTAATGTCACACGAGTCGGAGAGAAACTTCTTGCTCGCTGACCCTGAGCCTTGACCCCTGATTTACGTCGTAGACATGATGGGGAGGGGTGAGCGGAAGGTGGTGGTCCTGTTTCTCACGGTAAATATATGGCGTCTGTCACTAAGCATGATGTGTGTAAAAAATAAATAACAGGAAAAATCCCCCAGTGGAGAATAAAAAGGATTTATGGACCAGCCTGTGGCACCTAACCGCAAGGAAGCTTTGATGGTGGTTGAGCGCAGACATGTCTCCCTCACCGTGTTTGTCTTTGTGTGGTGCTGCAGCCTTTTATGTGTCCTCGCACGCCCTCGGGTCTCTCAGACTGTACGGCTGATATCCTATAGGCCTTAAAAGCAAAAACGTGAGACAACAGGACATTTTTACCATGGAGTCATAACGTGGACGGGGACAAAGACCTGTGAGCATGAGGAGCATCGCCTCCATCTGAGCTGTGATGGAGAGGAAGGGGTGGGGTGGGGGCGGGGGTGGGGGACGTAACCACACCACAGTCCCCACCAGGACATACTGGGAGGCTCATTACAGGGCATTAACCAGTGTCCCTGTGGGACAATGAGAGGCCTCTGGGGGGCCCACGAGGCAGAGCCTCAGGCTGGTCGGGCCTGATACGGGGCCCTGAGGGACCCCTGCTCACCGGAGCCCATCCCCAGCCAGACCCTCGGCCCCAGCTGGCCAACTTCATCTCCCTGTGACTCCGTCACCAACCCCGTCACCACGCAACACCAGAGTTTTATCTCTCCGTTCACTCCTCCACCACTCTCATTACCGTGGTGGATGATAGCAGGCATCGCCATGGCAACATCATGAAATCATCATCCACTGTTTGCATGCTCCTCATTACAGTCAGGATTTAAACAACAGGAAGTGCCTCCTGTCTGAGGAGAGGACAGGCCATAATACCTCATGGTTTATAGTTATTATACATTCTCATTCACTTTCTTTCTTTACACTATATATTACATATCATAATGCAAATATTTTGGTCAAATACGTTTACTTATATGTTATTATTTCTATTTATTGTTGTTTCTGAGTCATTTCTGATTCTGATAGGAAATGATATCGTGAATAATATCTTTTTTTTGACGGACTATATGTGTGATTATCATATGTTTATATTTGACTATGTCCATTTTTATAAAAAATATATATTATATTTGAAATGTATATTTGTATTTTCTGTTTTTGTTCCATCTCTCCCTGTGAGGTGGGAGGAGGGGAGGGGAGGGGCTGAGGAGGAGTGGGGGTGGCGGAGGACCCGCTGACGCGGCTGCGCGCGCAGCTCGGGAGTCTCAGTCCGACGGCTCCGCAGTGACTGATCGATATCATCCTGATCTATTGATCAGGAAACGCTGGAGCTCTCGGTCACTGACGAAGCGGAAGACGGCGGAAGCATCGAGGCGCAGCTGAGGTGAGTCAACCCGGGATTGCAGCCACGAATTCGGCTTAAACGAGGAGATGAAGCGCAGAGTCTCGAGGCGGATCTTTTTTTTTTTTTTTTTTTTTAAAGCGTCGTTGTAAAAACAATTCAATAAAACGCGGATTCCGGTGAACACGAGCTGCGGGATTATCGGTGGATTATCGATGAGTGGCTGAAGCTCGGCCCCGGGGTTTTTTTTTTTTTGTATTTTTTTTTATTCCGGGTTTATATTCCGGTCGATGTGCAGCTGCGCGTGCCCCGCTGGGTTGGTATCTATGGCGTTGAAAGATTCGACTTTATTTCAAATAACGCGTTTGCATGGAACAGCTCGAGGACAACTGTCCCCGTCTCACAGACACACGATTAAACACACACACACACACACATTCTCTCTCTCTCCTCCCCCCTTCATCATCCTCCTGGTTTACATGGCGACGGCAGCTCAGGGAGCAGACACATAGCTGTCTGTCCCCCTGTCCCCCTGTTTGTCTGTCTGTGTGCGTGTGTGTTTGTCTCTCTGTGTACGTGTGTGTGTCTGTCTCACTCTCTGTCTGCGTTGGTGTGTGTGTGCGTGCACGTGTGTCTGTCTCTGTCCCCCTCTCTCTCTCTCTCTCTCTCTCTTTCTGTATGTGTCTCAGTCTGTCTCACTCTATCTGTGTGTGTGTGTGTGTGTGTCTCTCTCTCAGTGAGGACACGTGTCCTCAGATGACCTCGGCCGTGTCTGGGTCAGGGTTTGTTGTCTCGTCCTGGTCTCCATCAGACTTTTTATCACATGATAGAAGAAAACGTTTCGAGAGACACTTCCTGTTGTTGTCTCGCTGAGTGTGTCTTTGGTCAGAGTATCCCCTCTGTGTGTGTGTGTGTCCTCTATTTATGCCCCCTCGGTGTGTGTCCCCTCGGTGTGTGTGTGTGTGTCCTCAGTTTGTGTCCCCTCGGTGCATGTCCCCTCATTGTGTGCACGTCCCCTGGTTGTGTGCGTCCTGCAGGTTGTTCTGGGGTCCTGACGGGGACCAGCTGTCACACAGAGACGATCATTGCAGTCCCGTGAATGGGACACGTTAAATAATTCATAGAATCTGAGCTGGGCCAATCGCAGGCCTGCCTTTCGACCAGACTTCCTGTGTCTCTCTAATGAGACGTAATTGGCTACTGGAGCGGAGGGGTGTGTTGGGAGCGATGACCTTTAAATCATCATCCTATCCCCCCCCCCTCCCCCCCTTTAAACCCTACAGGGAATAAAGACACTGGTCCACGTTGTGCAGTTTAATCTGATGGAAGTCGTTGTAGGTTCACATTCCATCAATGAGGAAAAAAAAACAAAAAAGGGGGATAAATGTGGGAATGGTTAGAGTACCGGGGGCAGGGGAGGGATTTTTATTTGGCAACATGTTCGGTCCTATTTACTCAATTAGCTGTTAGTGGTTAGTGAACACAAAGCTCTCACAGATGAGAGCGCTGGTTGTGCGTTCCCTCGCGCGCAACACGAGGTTTGTGTTGTTTATGTCCCACGTGAGGTGGCATAAAAAAATAAAAAACCGCACACATTGTCATTGTCATGTGGGACAAAGTGACCAGAAACCGGACGTAGGAAGATTGTTGCAATTGCATCTCCCATGTTCTGATCATTCTCCGGTGCGGAATATTTCCTTCAAATTTTTGTGGGCGTAATGTGTGTCGACTCCAGTGTTATTTATGTGACGTGTGTCTCTGACCTTCCGTCTCTGTGATAACAGAGACAAAGACTCGGTGTCCAAGATGGACGCCGCCTGTGGACTTTGGCTCTTGAAACTTTTTTTCTTCCCACATCGCCGCAGCGTAGAGGCTGTGATTTCTGTTGGGCCTCAGGTCACGTGATCCGAGGGCGCGAGGCCGACGCCCCCTTGCATCAGGTTTATAGTAAATTGGAGACATTGGTGCCATTTTTTATTTTAATTTTTTGCCTTGTTTTGTGTTGTTTTTTGTCCTGGGTCGGGACAAACCATTCCAGTGCGGGGGAGTGCTGAGCATTAAAAAATCGCTGAGTGAGGCTTTTATCGAGTCGCAGAACCTCATGACCGCGTGATTATGCAGGAAATGTCTTCTCCTCCAACTTCCTGGAATGCCACGGAGTTCACAGCGGAATAATAAAATATAACGGATCCCAAAAAAATTCCCAAAGTGTTAAAGGTTAGGACTTTGGGTTAGGTTGGAGGAAGCAAAACAAATCCCAATCTAAATTGTGAAAACCAGGGGTGGCGTGTGTCCAGTGTTGGTGTGTGGGACACGGCGGTTTGTGTTTATTATTGTGTGCGGTTGTGTGTGTAGACATGTACACGTTCATATGGCGCGTTATGGCCGTATATATCAAAACGACTGGTGAGACACGAACCCTCACCTCCATCTTTGAACCCTGGAGAGTCAGTCAACTGTGTCATGAAAACACGCGACACACTGTCTGTGTGTGTGTGTGTGTGTGTGTGTGTGTCGGTGTGTATTTGTGTACACACCGACACACTCCAATGATTTCTGTGGACAGATAAATAGAGGAAAGCACCACGCTTTGACCAGAAAATAGGCGCCGAGTGTGTCGAGTGCTTCTTGTTTTTTTTGCGTTTGTGTGTTGTGTGTCTGTGTTTGTGTCAGATGCTGCAGGTTGTCGTTAACTGAAACGACAACGGTACACATTGTGTTTTCTGGTGTTTCAGGGCTGCGGTGAGGAGAATGGATGAGTCTGGTCACTAGCGCCTCCTCCAATCTTCTGATCCACTCTTCCAGCCGAATCATGGACGGAAGCGCCGACGCGTCCGCCGCGCAGCCGCAGAGCGAGGCGTGCGGCATCCAGGTGGGAGGAAAAGGAGGCAAAGTGGAGGGCGGAGGGTCTCCTCAGCTTCCTGTGGACTCCTGCGCGGGCAAAGACCTGCCGGAGCCTGAGGCCCCGCCCACCGGGACCCACGCCGCCGTCGCCGACCCCCCCGGAGGCGTGTCGCTCAAAGTGGCCACCACCGTCCTGCACCCGGTGTGTCTGGGCGACAGTCCGCTGATGCTGCCCATCCACCTCCAGATGGGCGGAGCCTCCGGGCCTCAGCTTGGCCAAATGGGCGCCGCGCCGTATCTGATCACCGGCCAGAGCCCCGTCTCCCTCCCGCTGGTGTTGGACCAGCAGGTCCTGCAGCACATGAGTCCCGCCGTCCTGCCCCAGGGCGCCACCTGCCCGCCGCTGCCCAACGGCACCCTCTGTCAGAACCCTCTGGCGTTTGGTTTACCTCCGTCCGTGGAGCAGAAGTCGGCGGGACAGTCGCCGGACGCCAACCTGCTCTCCCTCCTCCAGAATCCAGCGTTTGCCGCCATTTTGCAGGACCTCTTCCCCTCGCAGGCGTCCTCCAGCTGTCAGTCGCCAGGCTCCACCTTCTTCCCCCTCCCTCCCCTCACGCCTCCCTACACCTCCCCTCTGGCGCCGCTGGTCCCGCCCGCCACGCTCCTCGTGCCCTACCCCGTCATCATCCCGCTGCCGGTGCCTCTGCCCATCCCCCTCCCCCTCCCCATCCCGGTGCCTCACAGTCCCGAGGACTCCAAGGGGAACATGCCAAAACCGGTTTGCACTGTCAGTAAAAGCACTCAGACTTCTAGCTCTCCTCCGGCGTCCTCGGTGAGCAGGGGCGCACCGCAGGCCTCGCCGCGAAACGCTTCCCCCGCCTCGCTTCCTGTGGACGAGGGGCAGGCGTTGGATCTGTCGGTGCGGGCCTGTCCGGTGGAACCCAAACAGGAGTTCCCCGTCCTGCAGCAGGACAGCGTGCTGGACCTGTCGGTGCCCGGCGTGAGGAGGAAGTGCCTCCAGTCGTTCCAGGACACCAGCGGGACCTCGTCCTCGTCGCTGTCTCTGGAGTGCACCCGGAGTCTAGATTCCAAACTCCTGGGCAGCCTGGCCTCGCTGGAGTTCAGCCGCCAGCACAAGTGGGTGGTGGACAGCAGCGCCGGGACGTCCGGCTCGTTGCGCCAGGACGCCTCGCTGGGCTGCACGGGGAACCTGGAGATCGTCAGCACCTCGCAGACGGCCAAGGTCATCGTCTCCGTGAAGGACGCCATCCCCGCCATACTGTGCGGGAAGATTAAAGGCCTCTCCGGGGTGTCCACCAAGAACTTCTCCATCAAGCGGGACGGCAGCCAGGGGGCGGGGCCGCTGCAGCAGCTGTACGGCGTGCCCTCGGCCTCCCACGCGGAGCCGCACGACCCCAACGACCCGCTGAAGAAGGCGCCGAAAAGCCGGGCCATCAAACTGAAGAAGGTCAGCTCGCAGGAGATCCACTTCCTGCCCATCAAGAAGCAGAGGCTGGCCGCGCTGCTCCCCAGGAAGTGAGCGCCTAACGCAAAACACATGTGGAGACGTGCTGTAATCAATCGTCCAATCGGAGCAGAGTCTGACGAACGTCTGACAGTGACACCGCGGCTTGGAGACGCTGTTTTTTTTTTTGGTTTTGTTTTTTTTGGGTCGACAGCGCCGCTCCAGTGTTCCAGACGTTTGTTTTCGGTGAGGCAGCTCGACGGTTTCTCCGCGTAGCTTTTGGAGTTCCTCGTTATAAATCAGAGACGAGAAAAAAAGAAATTGACTTTATAATTACAGCGAGGACACATGGGTTCCATTTCTCCATTTGGGTTCTTGGTTTGTTTCCATGTGTCTTTTTTTCCTTTTTTTTTTTTTTTTTCTTGAAGTGCACTAAAGAACTGAAAAAGAAACAAAAAAAAAAAGAAGAGGCTGATAGCTGTCCCCTGGCAGGACGTTCCACCACGTGACGTCATTGGCTGGCCGTTTCGATTAGCGAGCTCTGCGATTGGCCGAGGTGGACAGGTTCACGAGGACGCGGACGGCCCACGTTCCGATGAACACAAAAACACATTCTGACCTCGTGAAACAGCAGGGAGGAAAATAAAATCAAAAATAAAGAAGGGATTTCTTAATTGTTTTCAGATTCAGAGCCACTTTCCAAATAGGAGGAAGATATTTCTGGAAAGTTTTTTTTTTTATATAATTTATTTATTTTCTTCAGGGGTTTGCTGGATGAATTTGTGTCACAGAAATTGCAGGACGAATTAAGTCTCCTGCTGTTTCCAGTTAGCAGGCCGATGAAGTGGAGGTCTGTGGCTTCCGTGAGAGAAAATACTGTTCATAGATTTGTGGAAGTGTGTGTGTGTGTGTGTGTGTTAGACTGTTCTAGAATCAGTGTTGGTGAGAGCCGCCCCCCCCCCCCCCCCCCCTCCGAAAAAGAACTTTCTCCAACGAGTGGCTTTGCAGAGCGTGGTATCAGGATCCGAGTTGTGCGTTTATTTTTTTCTTTCTCCCCTCCACTGAGTGCACTTTGTCCTAGTTTAGATGAAATCGTCACAGGGTGTCCGAAACTTTTTTCCTTTCTCGTCACAGTGTGTATGGAAACTGAAAATGACAGGACAGGAACTATGATCAGCCATAGGTGGACGAGCAGAGAAGAGACAAAAAAAAAAAAAAAACTCTACGTATCGCCAGAACTTTATTTATAAGCCAGAGACCTTTTTTTCTTTAACTTATGTTGTACAACAGAAAAGCGTTTTTTTTTTTTGTTGTCGTCCCCTCTCGCATTTAATTTATTCTTTTATTTAAACAGTTTGTGCATATAGTGGATTGCGGGTGTGAGGAGTCAAAGTGAAGAGCTTACTGAGGCATTGTGTGTGTGTGTGCTCATGAAAGTTGTGTTTTTAGTTCAAAATAGGGGCTGGTTTATGGCTGTTCACTGTACAGTATGTATGTGCTGTTTTTTTTTTGTTTATTTTTATAATTAACTTAATTTCTTTACCAGGTCTACATTTCCAGGCCTGCCTTTTTTTCCCCCTCATGAGATTTTCCTTTTTTTTTTTTTTTTAAAGGTGAAATCACAGATTCTTGTTGTTGAGGATGAGAATGAGAGAAGATGCAGCTGCTCTGTAAGTGATCCATCCAATCCTCCTTTTTTTTTTTGTTTTCCTAAATGCCTGAAGTGTTTTGGAACTGTTATGACAGTGGTAGTACGGCCTACGTGACCGCCAGGAAGGGCCTGGCTTCTGTCTCGCGCCGGGAGACGTGACGCGGTGTCACAACAAAGGGCGGTGTGATGGAAACGCTGGAGCGCAGAGGTACTCGGACACGCTGTGTCGTTCTTATCGTGCTTTATACGAAACGGGGCAACTGGTTTCCTGAGTGAACTTTTTGTAGGTAACACTGGTTTAAAATAATAAAAAAAAATAAACACAAAAAAAAAATCTGCAAATTTGTTCCCCACTTTTCTTTTTCTTTTTTTTTTTTTAAGTGAATTTGTTAAGTTAAAAAGTTGTTCGTTGTTTTGGAAGGTATTAAAAAAAATAATAATAATAATAATAATACACAATGTCATAAACACGTTTTTGTTTATCTGGTGTGACATAATGTGACTTTCTGCGACACAATTTCTTTTCTTTTTTTTTTTTTCTTTTTTTTCAAGTACTTTAAAAAGAAAATGCGAGAAGAAGGAAATCAACAGCACTTTCGATCCTGTGTTTGAGTATCATATGGCACAAATGGAGTAACAGGAGGAAATTTCTGTCGAACTATATTATATAAACAGTGTGCTACAAAAAAGCTTGTACTAACAAAAGACCACGTTAACCTGAGAAATGTCGTAGGTAAAGCAAAGGCAGACTCTAGCACTGGGGAGGATCTGGACTAAAATCACTACGGTAAGTATTTGGAAAAAAAAAAAGAAAAAAAGCAGAATGAAATATATTCACCCCGATCCCCTTTTATCTTCACATTTCACTAAGTCGTGTATATGATTTACTTAAAATATTACGTTTCTACAAAATGTACATTCTGTGGCCGATATTCATGGTTAAACCCATAAAACTGTACACATCTGTTTTCTTTGCTAACAGTGATTTTAACGGTCGGAGGAGACCACGCCGGGCAGACCAGTGAGCTGAAACCACGGGGGGGGGGGGGGGACTGATAAAAGTGTGACGCGAGAGCACAGGAAGCCCCTTGGACGTGTCGCGGACATTTTTAAAAGCCACCAACATTTTCACAGAGTTTTCAGATGTGCAAACAACGTGGGACACGATAATAACACCGTGGCAGCACGTGGCTGACAACGTTCAGTCATGAAGACGTGGGGTCATGATTCAGACGTTAACGTGAAGAAGAAAAAAAAAATGAATTGATTCATTGGAACTCATTCATTGGAAAATTCACCGGGATTAAAAACAGTTCATGAGAAGAAAACTTTCTCCATCTTTGGGGGGGAGGATCCAAAAAACACAATTTCATCTGTTTAAAGAAAAAAAAGGGGCGTGTCCATTTGTGCACGTGTCATGTAAACGGGGATTCTTTTCCTTTGGGATCATTCAGTAAATCAGTGGCGTGTTGTTCACCGACGAGGGGCATGAGGTAACGTGTCGGCACCGCACGGCTCACCGTCTGGAACCAAGGTCTGGATTGGGTCTGCGCGTGTCCCGGGATTCTTTGCGTGTCCTTCAGGGCGCTCTCTGGACAGGAAGTTCACACTTTGCCCTGTTTCAGCCTCTCTATGTGGTGACACAGCTTCAGCGCGGGCCCCAGCTTCAGACCCATGTACTTCATGATCATGTCGCTCCGCAGCAGCATCAGAGCTTTCCCATCGATCTCCTGTGGAACCAGAGAGAGGCTTTATACGTGGTGGAAAAATTGTGTTGAATGTTGTGTTGCCGTTCAGTAACACTTGATACACTATATGCAAATGTCAAGAAGTTGTGTCGGTGTCGTTCACTCACGTGCTTCCTGAACAGCTCGGCGTGCGGCGCCAACGCCGTGGGGTCGGCGTCCCTCACGAACTGCATCACCTCGTCGATGGTCCATGACGACGGGTGGTTGCCGGGCGACTGCCGACCGTCCCGCTCCGACGCGGTCGCCGCTTCGGGACCTGTGGTGGAACTGGCTGCTGCCCAACAACAGAACGCACAGGTTAGCCACCGGGGAGGGGGCGGAGCTTAGCCTTCAGTCACAGCGAAATCTAGCAGGACGCGGCCCCGCACCTTCGACTCGTCGCAGGGGCTGCGCGTGCTCCGCCGGGTTGGAGGAGAGGCGTCGCACGGAGGCCCCGTTGCCCGGGTGATGATAGTGGTACTCGGAGGAACTCCGCGCCGTCTGGGGACGAGGAGTGATGGAGTTGGAGGCGGAGTCCATGTAGCGCTGCTCCTTGATGAGGCCGTTCTCCTCGTGGGGCAGAGTCTCTGCTGGAGAGAGGAAACGCGGCGGCTGTGATAGGATCCAACTCTCGCACCACAACATGTGCAGTTCAAAAAAAAAAAAGAAAAAAAGATCCCTACCTTCTGACGGGTGTGCCTCGGGGCGTAGATGTTTGGGAGAGAGAGGAGCTGCGTACGGTGGAGAGACGCCGGAGAGGCTTCGTTTACTGCCCCGGGCCAGAGAGGGAGAGTCCAACGCCTCCTCTTTCACTGGGACAGGAGGAGAAAATGGGTTTTGTTACGAGGTCTACGGACGCATTTTTTGTCGTATGTCTTTTTTCCAAAGTGCGGTTACCCGACTTGTTCCTGTCGTACAGCGTGCAGTGGCTGAACGGCTGACTGCTGAACAGGTTGTCGCACTGCAGGTGGCGACACATCGTCTCCAGGAAGCGCAGCGCGAAGGAAGCGCTGGAGGCTGCTGGGAGTTTGACCACGCGCACGCCGCCGTCTGTCCTCACTGCGAGCGGAGACGACACCGCCCATCGTCTGTCACACATCTTTCCGCAGGCAAGTTGTGTGTGTATGTGCGTGTTTGTGAGTGCGTGTGCGCGCGTACCTCGGACAGCCTCCCCTCCTCCTGAGTGAGTCTGCAGGGCGAGGAGCAGGACTCTGGGCTGGTAGGAGCAGTCGATGCAGGACTGGACCACCTGCTGCAGGACGGCGTTCACCGGCCCTGGACCGAAGTGGTCCGGCAGACGCTGCATCTGCTTCCTGTCCAGGTGGGGACCACAGTTTCCATGCTTGTTCACGTACACGCACACTGAAAAAACACACGTTCCAGCACATCAGATGCTGACACGATGATTATTATATTTTTTAATCCTGTGCAGAGCGACGGTCGATCCGTTTACCTGTTGAAACCACGGAGCTGAGAGTGGACGGGCTCTCCTGAGGAACCTGGATGATTGACAGCTGCGTGGGAGCCTGGAGGATCTTGGGTTTCCTCTGGGGGGAAAAAAAAAAGGACAGACGGACTTTAACACGAGGACACTGAGGTAAGTGGATTGTGTCAGAGTCGGGGTCTCACCTTGCTTCCTGGTTTGGGACCTCTCTTCTTGTATATCCGGGGCACCAGCGTTGCGGTTTCCGGTCCGGCTCCGTTTTGTGCCGCCGCCGCCTCGGCCACAGCTTTGAGAAGAGCGAGGGTCTCGCTCTTGGGTCGCCGGCCTCGGACCCCCTTCCTGACGGGCAGGGTGGGCAGAGGGTTGGGGAGTCTGTAGGGGGACGGCATGGAACGCCTGCTGGGCTTAGAGGGCGAGGCTGGGAGGATCTGCAGGTTCTTTGGGAGGGTGACTGTAAATACAGAGGGCAAAGTTCAATTCCATTTTTTTTTAAGTTTATTTCTATCAAATCATGAGTGAATGTAGAGTCAAAAAATACAATTTACTGGCATAAGTGTTGGCACGGTGCCATAGATTTAACCGTCTCTGGATCTATTCGAAATACAGACATGAGCTCTGTGTGGGAGATGATCATAAAAATAAAAATGAAGAACTCATTTCTCCAACTCATTTGCGACAGTTAAAAATACTTCAAGTCCAGGGCTTAAAAAAAAAATAGAAAAAACGTCAACATCTGCAGAAAATAAATGTAAAATCTGTATGAAATCATACAGACGTCTTTTTAATGACTACAAAGTCTTTTTATCTTCAAAAGACATTATTACTTAGGCCTTTTTTTATTATTGTCATTATTATTATTATAAATGCCTGTAGTGTTGGTTTCGAAGAAGAAGAAAAACACACACCATACAACAGCCTATTTATCCAGCTAGTAAATAGTTGTATGTTTCTCTATGTGCTCCCTCACAATTCCCACACACACACAGTTACAGTAAAAAAAAAAGAAAAAAAAGCCAAACAATAAATCTTCAGCCAAAAAGCTGCATAAGCTGAAAACAAAGCCCGCGCTGATTTACGGTAGAGGGGATCCGTGGGGGGTTCACATCCCCTCACAACATTTACAGCTCATACACCAGTAGTTTAAAATAGACAGTGAAAGAATAGAGCAGGTTTAAGTTTGTAGAGTCTGCACAGACGTGGCTGAGCTGCTTTTATGTATACACCCCCCCCCTTCCCCCCCATTTTAAATCCTCCTTCATCCCATAATCCTCCCTGTTCCACCCCACCAACACAAACACACACACACACTCGGACAGTGTGGTGCATGTGCAGAGTACAAAACTCTCAATGATGCTGCAGTTAATTAAAAGCCCCACGTGGAACTTGTCCATCGTAAACAGACGGACACATTTGCAAAAATAAAAAAGAAGCTACATTTTGAAACTCAATTGGATAAATAAATATTTCTGAAATGAATAAATTCAACTTGTGAAATGAATTCAACCTTGCTATGTTTTTTTTTAATCCTCTTTGTGTTTTTAAAGGTTGTTTGTGCAGGTTTTTGGACTCACACACACTGTATGAGGACGGATGGACGGATGGACGGATGGACGGATGCTGCCATCTGCAGGGTTAAAACTCACCACTGTTTCCTGGAGTCTGCAGGCTGTGCTTGGTGAGGCAGCACCAGCCCACGGGGAAGATGTCCCGCGACTCGTACTTGCACCAGTAATCAAAGGCGCCCCGCCAGCCATCGAACATGACGAAGACCTCGTCGCCCCTCACCTCCCCGATGGTGGCGGGACAGATGAGGTACGGGTTCTTCTTGTCCACGGCCTCCAGCTTCGTGCCGGGTCGGAAGTTGTTCTGGGGGGGCCTGGGTGGTTCCTAAAAAAAAATATATATATATATGATAATTGCTGAAATATCCTTAGAATCACACAACAACAATAAGACGAAGCACGGTGTACTGTGTTTTGTTTCTGTACCTTTTTAAAAGCTGCCGCTGGAGCCATCTCTGCTCCGTTTAAGGTTCTCAACAGAAACATGGGCCACGAGGACGCGTTCATCCGAAACCCTGCAGGAGAGAGAAAATACAGCAAAAATAGCCACAAGGACGGGATTAGCAAATTCAGAGAGAAAGAGTGAAACTGTGATTCACACAACACGTGATCTGTTGGATGGAGAAACCAGTTATTTTGGGCTTCAGTTTAATTTTAGTCACATAAAAAAAGGGCTCATTGGACTGGAGTGGCTTAGGAGCGAGTGGGTGGTCTTTATTCTTTTGTAGAGCGTAGATAATCAATTTCAGATCTGGAATATTTATCGAGCACCACTATATCCGTTTATCTGTGTTTATTTATTTATCTCAGGGTTAAGATCTGTTTATATTTACACAAACTTTGTAGTGTGTACTTTTTTAGGGTTTATTTGATATTATGATGATTTACTATAATATGAATAATTCATTATGCCAAATCAATAAGTCATAGGATTTCAATACCTATGGGGAATTTTCTTTTCTCTCCATATTGGACACAAAGGTGCATTTTGTCTTTCTCTTTCAGTTTTATTTTGAATTTCATTCAGCCACCCCCTAGTTATTTGCTTCCATTTTAAACCCAACCCTGGTAGTTCTGCAGATATGTGCTAATTAATGGAACAAATCTATATTGTGTTATAAATAATTTGGCATCCTTTATCGGTCCTTGTGTATGGATTAAGACTAACGATCAGGCAGTGAGACCTTCATTAAAAATCAAAGTGCTTCTCTGACTCTCTCACCCAGCGGCGGCTGCAGCATGTCTCCGTTCTTCTCGCAGGTGCCGATGGGCTGGATGTCGGACGAGTCCACCAGCCTCCAGAAGTCGTTGCTGTTGTCGCTTCCGTCCAGACGGAGACGCAGACGAACCCCGGTCAGACCCATCACCGTGGCGATGCAAACCGAGGTGGAATTACGTGGATCGTGGGCCTCCAGCTTCATTCCCACTTTGAAGTCATTGGAAGGTGGGACTCTGGCCTGGAGGTGACAGGACAAGGTTATTCCCATCAGACAAACCAGGTAACAAAACTTACAGGACAAAAAAAACACAACTTTACCAGCACTGCACCGGTTATTGCATACTAAAGTGTACTGACGGATGCGCAGCACACATGGACATTTCTGAAAGTGGCGCCTGCTACATATTAAATTAATTGAGGATGAGATACCTGACGAAAGCAGCTTGGTGAAGCCGGTGTGGATGAGGTTTCTTTGAGATATTCCTCCCAGCTGAAAGCATCTAAAAAGAAAAGAAATATGCAATTCTCATCAAGAACTGTAACCACATTGAAAGCTATTCAATGTTTTTTTTTGGTTAATTATTATGTATATATACTGTATATATATATATATTGTAATAACAGGATTTAGAAATCAGGTCACAAAATACAAAATTAAAAGCTCACCTTTGTTTGTAGCAGGGGTTGTACCTGGTGGTAACGCCGGTCTTCCTGGTTTCTCCCTTTTTCCATCTTTCTGATCTAAACATGATAAACGAGCAAAGTATTAAATAAAGCCTTTATTATTCATAATGACACAAATGAAGCTGTATTTTTTTCACCATTATTAAAGGACCTGGATACCCATTGTGGCCACACAGGTGTTTTCTCTAATTGAGCCTGATTACGAAGACCCCATTTAATTCAAGCAATTTTCCAAGCAAATGCATAATATAACAGCATCTTACCTTTTATTGGAGTTTTGCCCATGGTGACTCTTGTGTGATGGCGATCAAGCCGGGGGAGGCCGACCAGGTATGTCCCTTCGCCTCCGTGTGTCTGTCCTGGAAATAGATCACTTATAATAATACAATTATACAGAAAACAGCTGATGGCATTTTCATTGTATCTATACAATCTTGTACAATGATGCAGTTCAGTGTCAAGGAGGAAATACACATATTTAAGCAGGGATAAACAGCAAACATGATCCATCACTCTCCTGTAGATCCTATCTTCAATGAGGCATTTAAACAGCAGTACATTTAATGAAGGTCCTTGTGTTGCTTTATTTGACGCTGACAGTGGAAATAACCTGCTGCAGGTGGCCTTTAAAAAAAATTGTAGGTAATTGACATAGTGCTGCTGTGAGCAGAAGGAAACCCAAATAAATCAGATCACAAAAGTCTCTCATGTGCATTAGGGAGGTATTTGAGTAATGGACACACCCCACGGAGGGGGGCTGTCTTCGGGGCTACAGGCCTGGGGTGGGACAGCCCATATGACTCCTTCCTGAACTTTACAATACATTCCTAGGTTTCAGTCCAAATCTTCATTGACTTCAGGACATAAATACTTTATCTGTGTGAGAACAACACAGTGTCCCTACTCATAATTGTGTCCAAGAGGAAAAAACAAAGGACATGTCCCCAATAATAAAATCAATAAAATCATCAAATCAGGCTTAAACTATAAATGATGACGCTGACGCTGAAATTAGCCATGTCGGCTAATATTAAAGCTAAAATTGTTTTTGTTTTGTTTTTTTAAATCATACTAACGTTACACTTTATATTCCCTGTAGTATCAAACCCAAAATAAATCAGCTGATTTTTGTCTTAAGAGTCATAATTACACACTTTCCTGTGTGTGTGTGTGTGTGTGTATTTTCTCTCGGAGTGTTAACTGTTAGCCTGCTGGTTATGTCACCTCACATCAGCCTATTTCTATTAACTTGGCAGGTTAACGCTAGTTACACAAAACCTCCAGATAACGTTAAAAAGCCCAGTTTACTTTATGAAAGAAAAGCTTCCCTATAGATAGAATATGATTTATGTCTGATATATTCAGCTTTCAGGGTGTGTGACGTGAACACAGAGCAGGTTCCAGGAAATAGCCGGAGCCCAATGTTGACAACTGGGGCTGCCTGTGTGTTGCTAGCGGCTAATAAGTGGGTCAGCTAACCTCGGCGTTAACCCTCTGCTGAGCGGTTAATTCTTCATTATCAGCCAAAAAAGACACATAACACACACCGGGAGAATGTTAACTAAAGACCAGGAGGAAGAAACTTACCCAAGTCGATTGTTTTTCCACTGAAGATCCACTTTTCTCTACTCGTCCGCTGCCATTTTTTTCACCAGCTACTGTTTTTCTTACACGCATGTAAGTTCAGCCAAAGATCGTCTTTGAACACAGAGTGAACACACGGAAAGGAAAATAACGGCCCTTTGTCAGCGATTAGGTGTAGTTCCATAGACCAATCACATCTCGCGATACTCAGACGTACAGCCATTCAAGCTGAGGCTCACCCCCTTTATCCAATCAGCGGCGGAGATAGTTGGTCAGTACTTTGGGATTCAGGAAAGTAACAGTAGTCATTCATCTTCGCTTTCTCTAGTCTTTACAAGGTTTTTCTCATGTATCCGTTGATATGATAAAAATCGCAGATATTGATATAATAAAATACAACTATATATGTAATAATAATAATAATAATAATAATAATAATAATAATAATAATAATAATAATAATAATAATAATAATAATTGATATTGTTTTGATACCAATATTTATTTAACCTTAATTTATCCATGTGGTTACATTTAGAAACAAGGTCTCGTTTGCAAGAGAGAGCTGACCATCAAAATTAAATTATAAAAACTATAAAATGTTATTCAAACCCCTTCATTTCAATATTTGAAGGATAAAAAGGTCATTACCCATTCACAACTACAATAGAAAGCATTGAGTCATCACATTAGTCAAACAGTAGAGTATTACTCATAATCGTTTTCCTGTGTCAGTTTTAACCATGTGTGTTTTTCCCCTCCCACATTTTTCATGTTTCATGAGTTATTATACTGGCAATGACTTCACATTTTCCTTTGTTCCTTCCCCATCAGGTCACAGGAAATCTGCTGCCAGATGTTAAACTGTCGCTCGGCTTCAATGTTAGGTTTGTGTTTCACATGTCCAAATACACGTTGAGTGATGTGGAGCATTCATTGATTCACAAATAGGTTAACATGTTAGTTGTGGTATTTAAATGAGTCAAAAAAAGAAATAAATAAAGGAAAACGTCAATTTAAACCCTTTACATGTATCAGTTATGTTTAAGTAACCTTGTCTATTATAATCAAGTAAACTGTATCCCATGCTGTCTGACTAATGGATGTTAGTCTTATCATAACCAATAATAATAATAACAATAGAAACAAACCAACTTTAATTGAACCTTTGTAATGGATGAAGATGGATGTGTGTTCCAGTTTTAGATTCATCCTGTGGGTGGCAGCATCGTTTAATATGGCAGAAGAAACTAAGGGAAAAATATAGAAATTATATTGTTCTAAATTTCAGTTGCCTAGAGTTGGTCTGAATGCAGTGATTGTTGTGGATAAAGACACAGGGGTTCTGATCATAATTTTTTATTTATTTTTTTTGCTCCCGAGGCAGGTGCGTAGCTTCTCATTTTCTATGCATAATAATTCAGCAAAGATAAGCATCACCATGCTGTACAGTGTATAACATATCCATTTTGATCTGAATGTATTTGATTTATTTTCTCTTTAATATAAAAACATCTTTCATAATAAGACATTTTCCACAAAATTAAATTAAATAAAAAACATTTTTGCACAGATGCCGGTAGATTTAACATATCTGCTCAACAAAGGAATTTATTGCCGTCAAAAGCCAACACAATAAGTACAAGACAATGGAAATGTCCTAATTAAGAAATAATAGTGAGGTGAGAATAAAGGACTCTCTTTGAGCAAAGGCCTGGTTTAAACAAATATCTGCTTTATAACATTTGACACAGCTTTAATCTACAGCCTGTAATCCCAGTGACTGCAGGGTGTGATCTGCTGGTTTTATATAAATCAGAAATTAGAACAATATAATCCACCCCAATTACAAACACCCTCAGTCCGCAGCATCCTCTGACCCGCCCCCTTTCAGCCTCCTGCGCTCTGATTAGACAACGAGAAAAGGTGGGGGCGTTGGCGCGAACATGTGCCTAATAGGCTTTGATTGGCTGTCGCCGCGTCAGTCGTCGCGTTGCTAGGTGACGCGCGGGCAGTGAGTTCCTGTATGTGCTGCTGCTGGTGGGCGGATGTATGTGTGTGTCCATCCTCCGCTCACAAACCGCGTCACGCAACAACACAACAGCCTCTTCACGTCCACACACTGCGCGCGAGCTCACAGGAGACAACATTAGAACCGACCCACAGGTCTGTCCTCCGCTCTCCCGCCGCTTCTTGTTTGTGTGCGCGTGTGTCTGTGTGTGGTGTTTGTGTATTTTTTGGGGGTCCAGCAGGTAGGAAGGTTGTTAACCTGGCAACAACATGGCAAGAACACTAAGTTTTACCTTCGTGAGTGCCGTCAAACGTTGGACTTGTTGGATTTTTTATATTTGCTAGTGTGCATTGAAAATGTGGGGGACACACTCACACGCGCACACACACACACACGCACACACTAACTGTGATTTCACAGCCCCATTTCATTTCACTGTGTTTTGCTGCTGTTTATCGTGAGAGATTTTTTTTCTTCTGGACGAGTGTGTGACAGATTTTTTTTACATGTACAGCAAATATTTAGACTTTTATTTTATTTTATCCTATTATATTTATTTGGTGTGTATGATCTAAATCTGTGATGGTTGTTTCTGCTGCTCTTGTTTTTGTGGCTGTGACGTTGTGGGGCTGAATCCTCTGTTTCTTTATACAAAACATCCTTCCCTTTCTATTGACTGATAGTGATTAAAAAAAAAAAAAAAAAGAAAAGAGAGAGATAGAAATCAGTGCATCGATGGTTACAGGAGGTTTTAAAGGTTTCTGTCCTGTGAATTCCACAGACTCACTCCATTATTACCACGCATGAGTCATTCTGTTGATAGATGGCACAAAACACATAGGATCCACGGTGCATTCCTGCTCATATTAGTCCTTCCAGGTTTTAGGCCAGGAGGAGAGAAGCTGGGTGGAGGAAAACAATGGGCTGCATGTCACTGTGTGTAGACTGTGAAATGATGAGGAGTCAGATAAAAAAAATAAATAAAGTATATTTAAAAAAATGATCATTATAATTCATTGAGTTTAGTCTCCTACTTGGCCCGCTGTATATGTGTGATGATGGTGTTCAGTGGACTAAGATAGAGGATTATTATTACTGGACCACACAGTGATTTAAAAAAAAAAAAAAACGTTCTGGGAGTTAATTTTGGAGTTTGTTGGGTTTTTTTAGCATCCTGATGAGCAGCTCCTGTGCCTCCACAGCTCCGTAGGAGACAGGCACAGAGTGAGTAGGCCACTGTGAGTCCTTGAGCTTTTTTTTTTTTTTTTTACCAGCCAAGGAGAGGATGAAATGCAGAAAGTGGTATCTGGAGTCTTATCTGATTTAATAAGAGGAGAGAGAGTGTGGATGCCACAGGAGGCTTTGATCACATTAGGAGCGTGTGTGTTGCTGTTTGTTTCAGGAGAGGGAATTTACTTTTCGTAAGGATTTGTGTGGAAAAAAAAGGTACAGGGCATGAGATGAGAGAGGACACCTCGACTATTCTATTTAGGTTAGATTTCAAAGATTTCAGTTAAGTAGATCACTACTCAGCCTGTGAAAACAGTTGTATAATGGCTTTAGTGAGACTCTGCAGGGACCTTAAAGTCTAAAAAAAGATATATGAATAGAATATATGCATAATTAAGACTTCAATTATCAAAATGATGTGAGTAAAGATTTGGGGAGTTTAACAGTGATTCCTGGGCTATCTAGACCCTATCAAACTGCTCTTAGAGATGACCTTTATCTACCTCTATCTCTTGACCTCGGACCACTATTGATGGAAATGCTGGATACCACCTCATCTCCCCAACTCTTAAAATAGTCCGCCTTGTCAATCCATTACACAGTAAACTGATGAAATGTATTGTGTTTTAATGTGTTTAATTTAAATTGAATGTGTTTTATTGTGTTCTAATCTGAATGTATTGTGTTTTAATCTGTTTAATTGCAATTTAATGTGATTCATTTGAATTGATGGTGTTTTTATGTGTCGCCATGTTTTCCTGCAGGTTAAAGTGAGCCACAGCTGAAGGCATGTGGAGGCTATTATGGCTCAGAGCCGGCCGACTCCTCCTGGGAGCCGACAGCTGGCCGGCTCGCACCGTCCTGTAGCCGTGGCCTTCTCCGCCTGAGCAGCGCGCACCTTCCACTTCATTCCTTTTGACTTCATGAAGATCCCTGACATCGGTGATGTAATGAATAAATTTGAAGTCCTTGGGATCGTGGGTGAAGGTGAGGGCGGCTCATTTACTCCTAATTATAACAGCATAGGTTGTGCGGTGGTATTTTGTGCAGCAGGGAGGCCAGTGGGCAGCCGCCGTCGTTGCCTCACTAATGTGCTGAGTGTTTTTTTTTTTCACTCAGTGATTATTTGATTGTTTTGATCCAATCTGCCTGTGGAACAGGGCTGTTAAAAGCCTGAACTGTTGCTCCTAACCAAAAAGGTCAAAAAGATTGTTATTCTTTTTCCATTAGGGAGAATTTTTAATGCTAAAAAAAACAACAGATGTAGAAACTGTGACCTGGATTCTTGTGCACTTTTGTATTTAATATATTTATTATTATGTCGCTTGAGTTGGTTCTTGAGCTTTGGGGGGGGATGTAAAGTGACAGAGACCCTGAGTTGAGGCCACCCACTTGTCCCAGTTTTTTAGTTTTTTTTTAAACCGATGCTCCCACATCCTAGAAATGTTCTAATGTGTCTATAATGAGTCGGTGGAAGACTCGAGGAAAGTTTGAGCTGGTTGCAGAAAGTGACTGGAAGGAAATCAGCACTTTCAGAGCCACGTCAATCTGTAAAGTTTGGAATAAAAAAAAATAAAAAAAATCCTTTTTAATATTCCGCTTGATCCAGCGTCATAGATTTTTCCTCTGTGATCTTGAGGTCAGTCAATTTGGTAACGATTTAGGTCTGAGTGCTGCATGTAGCCTCAGCACCCCAATTAAACAAATACTCAGGATCTTATGTAATTGTCCCAGCTTGTTTATCCAAGGAGGAAAATAACATTTATTTTAACAATTATTTTTGTCTTTAGGAGAGATTCTGATATGTTTGAGTGTTTCAAAGACAACGTTTAAAAAAAATGATTCCTAGAAGCAAATCGAATGGTTAAATAGTCTAATCATTAAATTACAGTCTGTTAGCAAACACCAATATACTTTTAATGCAAATGCATAAGTAAGTTCATGAATTCAATTTGCTTTGTAACAAATTCCCATTTTTTAAGTTTTTATTTACTGTTATGAGTATTCGAGTCAATAAAAGCTAATATCAATACATGAATATAAAAAAAAAAAAAAATATATATATATATATACAGTACATGCATAATATATTAAATAAAATAATATCTAGGTTTTCAAACTATCTGAGCAGTCTTAGAAAGAATGTTAACGTATTAAAAGCAACATGTTAAGGATTAGACCTCTTGGTCATGTGCCCTGCTCATGAATCCTCTCTGGACCGTCGGGGATGTGTGTGTGTGTGTGTAACAGTGTGTGTGTGTGTGTGTGTCTGCCACGGTCAATAACATCAAGACTACTGTAGCCTGCCAACACTTGTGTCCTACTTTGTGAGCCACCTGTCCTTTTATAGAAGACTACGTCTTTTTTTACTATTATTATTCCACTTTAAAACCATTTCAACATACTGAATTAAAATGGTGGGTTGGGGTCAATAGGGTTTCGTTTCGCCTCAGGTGAAACGGAGACACTTTCGAATGGATTTTATTAATTCATTTTTTGATTTATTTATCATATATATTATTATGGAGCAAAACCCAGTTTGTACATCATAAATCGACTTTTCAAATCTGAATATGAGTTGTTTTTTTTTATTATTATTTCATGAGAATCTGCTTTCAAGTGAAGGAGCACTGGTAATACATGAATGCTCATGAATATTCATGAGTAGATTAGCTGTTTCAATTCTCAGTGGAGTCATGCAGTTTGCTTCTTTTTTTTTTAGGTGCCTATGGTGTTGTTCTGAAATGTCGACACAAGGTAAGATAATCTACATTTGAATATATTCATCTCTGCCTCTCTGTCTTTTTAATCCATCTTCAATACTCTTATATCATATATTTCATGTCGTGATTTATCTTATACAGTCGATACATCACATTAATAAGGACACTTCTGCCTGAATCTGTATTTTTCGTCCATGTCAACAAATCCCGTAAAAAGACAAAACATCACAACTACTGTCTGTGTAACCACAGCCGGAGGCACTGTAGTTTGTTCTGGTAAAATCCCATTGACAAGGATCTACTGCTGTAAACAAGAACAGGAGCATGTGTATCACTCCCTGGCTGAAAATAGTCCCTAGTTTTTTTCCTCCTTTTTTGAATAATAATTTGCAAAAAATTGTTTGTGTGAAATTCATTTGACTAAAATATGCATTTCTGATCCATTTAAACAAATATTCACTCTTCAGTTAAGTGAAAGTTGAAGATGAAGTTTTAAGCTGCATTTTTACAATATACTATTTAAATCTTGGTCATTTTTAAATGGACGAATGATTTGTCTGACTCTGAAGTTATGGACAACCAGGACAAACATGGACATATTTACAACATTCGAGAAATGCATGATGAAAGCAATGGTGGTGATGCAACATGGTGGTTATTTATTTGTTGCTTTACTGTATTTAAGATAGTTTTGTCTGAATCCATTAGTCTTGGTGTACGTGGCCACTCCTCTTTACTTTACTGCAGATGGTCCTGTGTGTGAATTACTGTGATGTATTGTGGCTCCCAAAGACTTCTGGGTAAATAGCTAACGTCCTTTTGTCTTTGGGGTTTATCAGTGTGAGAGATCGGCTTTGAGCCGTGGCCAATTCTTAATTCTTCAACCTAATCTTTGCTCAACCTCACTTGTTTTCCTTCATGCAACAGTGGCTTTTATTATGAGGCTGTGTAGGAGCAATTCTATTCTTTAACATAATAAGAATAAGAATAATGACAATAATAATAAGAATACGAATAAGAATAATGACAATAATAATAATAATAATAATAATAATAATAATAATAATAATAATAATAATAATAATAACAATAACAATAACAATAATAATAATAATAATAATAATAATAATAATGACAATAATAATAATAATGACAATAATAATAATACGAATAATGACAATAAGAATAATAAGAATAATAATGGAAGTGACAGGACAATAACAAGCTGCAGTAACAGCCTTGTCATCTCAGTCCATTTAAGGGAGAGACCTTGCCAGGAATTGAAATGAATCCAGCGTGAATATAAGAGACAAACCACCTCCTACTTGCAGAGACACGACTCTCTCCTCTAAATCCTGGATGTTCTTTTCTTTTTCTGCACTTGCATGCGTGCATCTGCTTCACGATTACCAGGTTTGTTCCTGCAGTGATTTCTACTCAGCGGTCTCCATTAGCCAGGTTCCTTTAACCTAAAGGCGTTCGTGTGAGATTTATAAAAGACAGAAGCTTCCAGGACTGGATGTTGAGACACTAGAGAGGTGATGATGATGACGACGAAGAAGAAGAATGGCTTGCTGTAAAAGCTGGAATCACAGCCTGTAATTACCCAGCGTTATTATGGAGACGGATTGATCCTATTCCGAGGCAGCTGCAAATGCCAATGTCTCCATTTTCCTACAATAGATCTCCCAATTAGCAGGTCTCCGTCAGGTCCACACAACAGATGGAGGTGCTCTGCCTGTGACACTCTCTCTGCTGCTTGATTATTTATCCGTGTGAAAATTCACCACAATTCGCCATAATTGCAGGATTCTAAATCCTGAGCTGTTTGTAATGCTTTTACCACGCAGACACAGTGTTTGGAAGCTGAATATACAAATATTGCCCTGAGGAGCCCATGTAGGCCGACATCCATGAGAATCTTAATTATGCTAATGTGTAACATCACTTTTAAATGAAGAGCATGACCAGATGAGTTTTACTTTCCGATTTTATTAATTTACTTATTATTTAAAAAATTGATTTTTAAATAGGTCATTTTTGTTATGCCTGGCATATAATAAAGGAAAGTCCGACACAGCTACAAACTCGGCAAAATCTGCTGCTGTTTTCTGATTGAATGTGCGTTGGTTTACTCGGGTCGCTCGACATGTGAAAGCACGGGAGGATGAATCCTCTGGCTGCAGATCAATATGGACCAGAGCCATCTGGAAAAATATTGTATCGCGAGTGTGAATGAAGCGCTCTGTGGTTTTAAGGGCTAACTCGCAGATCTATGCTGCATAATTATGTGTGCACACAGGCGGATGCACAGTGTAGACAGACACACACACACACACGCAGAATCACACAAGTGTTTGACGGTTTAAGCATTTGTGTGAAACCACAGTTGCAGCTGCTGGTGCTCCCAGAACATGCTTATTTTCACCAGACACACCGTGATACAATACGTGTATTTAACAGGAATAATTAGTTCCTCCCCCCCCCCCCCCCCCCAAAAAAAAAAAAGATCTGTGGCCAAATATAGAAAAAAAGGGTGGGAACCAATTTTCCACCGAGTAATCTGAATCTGAGAGGCGGCAGGATTACAGTGTGTAATCTGACAGATTTAAGAGTCAGCCGGGCTTATTTCGGCTCCGAGAGGCGTTATTTTGTGGAGGCTTCGGTCTTCAGCAGCATGATATGTTTAATTACGATCCGAGCAAAAGTTCCTCTCTTTCTATATTGACAGCACATTCGTGGGATCATATATTAGACCTTTGAAACAGGCCATTACTTCCGAAAGTAAAGAATATAAATCACTGCGCTTATTGGCTGTATCTTGACTGCTGTGGTATTGACTGTTTTTTGTCTGGGACCAGAAGGAGGCCGTGCGGTTACGGCGAGAATAAGGATTTATGTGTTCCGGAAGTATTTGTTGAAAAAAATTATGATAAATCTTCTTTATAAAAAGAGGAAAAGCTGTCTGACACACTTTTGTGTCAAGTGGTGCACAGAAAAGCTTTTTGTCTCGTAGTTGGGGCTCATCCTTTATTAATTCCTCGTCCACGTCAACCTGTTTTCTTCTTTTTTTTCTCGACCACTCTCTAATGGAAATGTAGTGTTTTATTGTTGGGCGTGTTGACACTTTAAAATGAGGTTAATTCCAGATGAATCCAAAGATGCTGCAGCAAAAAAAAAAAAAAAACTTTTGGCACAAGGATGCTCCAGGTTTTTGTTTTTTGTCTAGTGATGCGCTTGATTAAACATCTAAACTATGACTGATGCTAATTTGTGGGGAGATAATGAACCACCTACACTGAAGTTGAAGTGTGGGAACTATGGTGGCAGATGCAAACATCTGGCACATTTTGAGCTATGAGGCAAATATCTGAGCACAATTAAGAATTGTATAGGCTCCGGTGCTGTGGCTTGACTGGTTAATTCTCCATGTTGACGAAACTGGGAATTTGAGCGGTGACGATGGAAACCAGTGAGTTCGTTGACATTGTCATACAAGTGTGTTTGCACAGTATAGATTACAGAGCAAGAGTGGACCCGGCGGACCCACAGTGTTCCCCCCCATCGAAAGTATGACATGGTGCAGATGTTCTACCATATGAGACTAGGAAGAGAAAACATATTTCAATTCAATATTTGCATTTAATTACACCAATAACTTTGATTTCAACTTTAAAATCCATTGACATTGATTTTGATTTTTAATTCGGTTGTAAACAGAAGTTTTGTTGTTCTTTGGGGTGTCCTTGAACGTGTCACAGCAGCTAATCTAATCCTAACCAGGAGATTGTGGGTTTGTTACACCATGAACCATGGGTTTTTTTTTATAGCGTGTGTGTGTGTGTGTGAACCATAAGAATCGAGCAGGTGTGTGTTTGTTCAAGTGTGCGACACCTCGTAGGAATGCACACGACACACAGCGGCGCCCCTAATGTGCCTGGTTTCCCCTGCCGCTCTGTCCACAGAGAGGTAAAACATTGACAGATGAAAAAATCGAAATTGTTTAACTGTGATTTAAATAGCAGAGTGACGCGTCCTTATTAATAGGTGCTCTGATCACAGTGTGATTGGATCAGTGTGTGAATTACAGTCATTAAAGTGTGTTGGCATCCTGGAGAAAGTGTCAAGAATGAATCACGGCACATGGCTATGTCACAAATCAGGAAAAGCACTTTTAATTCACAGCCAGCTCACCTCACCAGTTAAAAAAAAAAAAAAAAAACATGTTCCATTGTGTCCAATGTGTGAGGTTTTGCGGCACACTCCTTTGAGGTATCATCTTCTATGTCTATTAAAATAAATCAGAGAAAGATTTTTCTCGCTTGCATATCAAAAGAAAAATGAGGTCCAGCCCCTACATGTCTGATAAATAAAATAAAAACACGTCTGCCGGGTTTGTTGACAGGTTGCCGCCGTGTGAGCTGCTTACCTCCTCGACTAATTGCTCGCTGCACTGCACACGTTAAAAATACGATTTCATTACAGCACCGGCGGACGAGTATTAATAAAACCAGCAGGTGTAAACACATTAGTAGGGATTGGTTGACATATTCTTATTTTTCTCCACTTAAATTTACACTAATGCAGTTGGTGTTATTTTAGGATTTATTTACATGTAGTTCAAATTAATACCCTTAAGAGAAACCGCCATAAATCTGGTCGCCGATACAGGACAGGAGCAGGAAGACGAAGGCAGGTGAACTTAATGTTCCTTGAGAACCTGACAATAATGTTGAGTGATGTTGGCGTGAAGATGAAAAAGAACGACGTCAGCTGGATTTCACGGATTTCTCTTGGCAGGGTTGATCCATGCGGTCGTCGACGCGTGAGAGAAGAACAGACAATACATTATAACCAGTGTTTCACCAAGTTTCATCTCAATAAATGGAGCTCGTCTTATTTCGGATTTTATATTAACGGAGCAGGTTCTAAAGGTTTATAGGTAATTCATCAAATTATGAATGGCTCACACGAGCTACCGCGACGCCTGCTAGCTAGATAATATTACTTCATCAGTTACGTGAGTACTCACATCAGTATTGATAAATTATTATGTGTACTTTTTCTGTATTATTACATGTGTATTCCATCATTGAGTTCCTAGTTCATAATTTAGTTTATGTGACTGTTCTATCTCACTGATAAAAGGACCCCCACGTACGCACACGCACGCACACACGCGCACGCACACGCACACACACGCACACACGCATAGCTGGTAAACATAAACAAGCTGTTTTGTGATTCCAGAACATTGAACACGGTGCTACACTGAGCAACGAAAAGAAAAAAAGCATCACGTGGTCACATGACTCATCCTATTATTAGCAAGTGAGCGAGAACATATGTGGCACATGCCAGAATAGGTCCACGGGCAAAGAGCTGGTTTCCTGGCAGCTCCAGCGTGGAGAGGGGTCTTTTTTCTTTTTTTTTTTTCCTGGCATGGTTCAGGTTCACCGAGGCCCCGGGGGCCACAGAGAGACACACACACACGCACACACACACACACACACACACACACACACACACACACACACACAGCCGTGATCGGTGAATAGTATGTAGATGTAGATTCGGCCCAACAATATATAGCTATATATGAACTTAATACATTATACCTGTTGTTTTAATGTATTTCTTTTTTATTTAAAGGTTCCTGGAGATGATCCATAATATTTATAACGTAACAGCTGAACAGAAAACTGTCCTTTTTTTTCCCTGTTTCTTTAGTCGTCGACACAGTAAACTTAATTCCTGACCTCGATAATTCCCAATGCCTGCCAGATTTTATTTTTTTTTAAGTCGGGAGCATATGTTCACATTTTTAACGAGGTCATTTAGCCTGGCACCACAGATACTGGATTTGAAAGAAGCGTCTTTTTTTTTCTCTCTACATCGTTAACTAACCATTGTACAAAAAAGCTCATAACTGTTTTTTGTTTTGTTTTTTTCTTTGATGTGTGTGATATGACGACAGTGCTTTGTCATCTCCTGCTCTGATAAGAAATCTATAATCTGCTGGTGATGATTGATTATATTGATTTGATCTATTAGGCCCATTGGTGTTTTAGGATCCGATGTGGCGCATCGAGTGAGTCACAGTCCTCTCTCATAAACCTCCCTTTTTTTATCTTTTATTTTAGAATTGCATCAGTTTCTTTTTTGTTTCATGGTTGCGTAACCAATGGTACTTTTTTCACTCATAATATAATTGATGCTTACAGTTTATTCCTCCCAAATAAGCTGAGTGGCTGTCAGGAACCATCCAGATTTATTTAGTGGCTGTAAAAAAAAAAAAAAAAAAAAAAGGAGGTCTATCCGCCCCCCTTTGAAGGGAGCAGTTATTTTTGCAAGCAGCGAACAGAAACTGGGACATGAGAGGAATGGGAGAAAAAAAAATGACTTTCACATGCGGCGTTAAATGGGTCACCTTGAGTGGCGCACTCGTTTTTGTGGTCGCATCGCGCAGAAAGACCAAGGAGGCTCCACGCACATTTCCTGTCTGAATTTTTAAGTCGTCATTGTCCCCCTGGTGTATGGAGGCTATTTCAGACTGTAAGGCCCCGCCCACCTGTGGATGTACCCTTTGTGACACAAAGCTCTATTCGGTGTGTCTCTGTGTGACATCCTTCAATTGACTTTTCTGCTCTGCAGTCTGCTCTGAGTATGCATTTTATATTTATATTTAGAGTTAGGATAGTCTAAAACTGTTGAGGTTCAGGCTGGAAAATGGCCACAAATGTGTGTGTTTGTGTGTATGTGTGTGTGTGTCAGAAATATAGATTAAGATAAGCTGCTTCCTGTTTTTTTCTAAAACCTTTAGTTATTATTCTAGAATTTTGAAAATAATTTAGATATTTTTTGCTTTTATGAAAGTTAATTACGTGACCATTTAAGCTACACACTCTGCATAGCAGGGTATTAATAATATAAATATTTTAAAAAGGTGTCGTTGTGTGACCCGAGTGTTGAGTCTGTGCTAATCAGGTCGTGGGACAGCGTGTTCACAGCAAATAATAATTCACCCAGCTTGGTTTCCCTCCCACATAAATAAGCCCCCACATTTCTTCACCACATGGGAATTCCTGAAGGGCTTAAAACGTAAAGTTAAAACTAAATGTTCAGAGCAGCCGGTGTGTTGCACTGATCTCTCCAACATAAACTACAGATTGACTTCACTGTGAACAAATGAGAGATCAGTGTGGACACAAGTTATATTATTGGTTTTATGGATATAGTTTTATATGCTGCTTAATATATATGAGAACAGGAAGCAGCAACCAAATAGAATAATCCAAGATAATTAGCCCACATTGTTTCAATCTTGATTATATTTACATAACAAAACTATGATTTTTTACTTCACCATTAAAACATATTAGGGAAAAGCTACTGAGAGCAGGATGTGTTTCCACATTTATTGGCCATTAGACAAAATGTAATTTCGGTTCCAGGCTGCTCCCTGAATTTAAACTGCTTTTTAGAAAAAATAGTTCAACATTATGCAAAATCAGTGGATTATATTTCTGATCACACTCCAATCCTTAAAAGGTAGACCAGGGCTTCTCAAACTCTGGAACCAAACTGCAAATCAATCTGGACCGGACTCAGTGTCACATTAGATGTAAATTAATGCATATTTTCTGTGTCTGACGCGTTGTGAAAATGAACCTGCATATATATTTACTTGTGTGTACGAGCTTGACACACATTACAAACTAACCATAATTGACTTTCACAGAAGACGCGAGTTTGGGAACTCAGAATAGGAATGAGAAACCCATTTTAGGGTTATAATTGTCAAATTACGGTTAGGGCTTTGATTAAGGGGAGCTGCTGGAAAGATGGGAGTTCGTCTCAAGGGGTTTTCAGGGACCACGAACTCGCTGGTCTTGGTCCTGTGTCACCATTGGGGAGGGTGAAAGTTTCTCAAGCCCGAAAGTATCTTCCAGTTTCACCCACTTCCCGATGTCAAAGTGATAAGGGACAAAGACTAGACTTAAGAGACTCGCAGAAAACGTGACCTTTCGCTATTTAACCAACTTCCTAACGTTGTAAAGACTTGCGGATGGTACCGTTGGATGTGGGAGGTTCACTTTAGTGGGGACATTGCCAACTTCCAGGTCTATAGGACCTTCTTATAAAAAGTTATTCGCAGAAAACGTGATCAGAGCTTTTGACTCTTCGCTATTTCACCAACTTCCCGACGTCGTAGGGACTCGCGGAGGGTACCGTTGGATGCGGAAGGTTCAATATAGTGGGGATGTTGCCAACTTCTCGGTCTGTAAGACCTTCCTATCAAAAGTTATTCCAAAAAGGTTTCATCCCAGAGTGGTTAACCAAACTCCCTTACCCTAACCCTAGCCCAATCCCCTAATCCAATCCCCTAACCCAATCCCATAACCCAATACCCTATTCAATTCAATTCTTATAACCCTACAAAGTCAAACCCTATCCCCTAACCCTAATTCATATGGTACCTTTGGATGCGGAATGGACCTAAATGGGGGGGTGGAGCAATACGTAAAGTCGATCTAAAGTGACCTTCCTATCAAAAGTTATTTGCAGAAAGCGTGATGAGAGCTTTTGACTTTTCGCTATTTCACCAACTTCCCGATGTCATAGAGACGCGCAGATGGTAGCGTTGGCTGCGGAAGGGTTGATATAGTGGGGACGTTGCCAACTTCTAGGTCTGTGGGACCTTCCTATCAAAAGTTATTTGCAAAAAACGTGCACAGCGGGCCGCAGATGGCCTGCGGGCCATAATTTGGACACCCCTGACACCTTAGGTAAGGGGATTGGGTTAGGGTCAGGGGATTGTGAAGGGTGGCTGCTAGAGATGGAAGTTGGTCCTACGGGGTTTTCAGGGCTCCTGAACGTGTTGGTCTTAGTCCTGTGTCGCTCAGACATCGGGAAATGGGTGTAACTGTGAGGTGCTTGCTGAAGTTTCACCCACTTCCTGATGTCCTTGCAACACAGGACCAAGACCAGGTCGTTAGGGGGTCCCTGAAAACTCATATCGCTCTAGCAGCTATTCTTCACCAAAAACCATAATTCCTTATGTGGAACCCCTAAAATGGGGACCCTGATTATTTTTTTTTTAAGTTAAGTTAACCATAATTGCTCCCATAAATCATTGGCGCATTAGGGAGGGGGCAGGGCGTTAGAGTTTTGTATACCTTGTATAAAATATAAAAGTGAACCTTTTATAAAAAAAAGTTTGAGTACCCCTGCAATAGACTTTTATGATCCTTCCCCCCCAAAAAAAGCAAGAATCATCAGTATTCACCATTTCAGCCAAAAGCTCAAAGAGTCTTTTAGCAACGGAACCTAATTAAACATTCAGGCAGTTTTAATCCACTTTAGTTTTATATGAGCAATTTTTGGATGTGCTTTTACTTTGAGGCCAGTTTAATGTGCAGACCTCAGAGAGACGACAGTGATGCATCCGTTTCCTCATTAAGTTTGGGCACTGTATTCCTTTATAGGACATTAACAACTATTCATATCTCAGGTTATGTTGTGTTAGCCCAGTCTCTCAATGGAACATAACGACACCTTTATCAAAATATGAAGCCTGGTGATAACTCAATTAAAAAAATACAGCATAAACATTGATTTATCATGTCGTATCATCTTTTTTTGTTTAGTTTTACTCTGCACCTAATACAACTTTAGCCAAATTGAAGATTTTCATTCTGATTCCAATTCACAAATACTTTCGAGAGATCAAAATCCTTTGCTTCCTTCCATCCTTTACTTTTTCTAAACTGCGTTTCATATTTGTACTAAATATGTACCCGCGTTAATCACTTTCACTTTTCACATATGACAGGACGGTCGATATTCAAGACTAATATTTATTCAAATGATTTGCAACTACTGATCAGATTTATTTAATGTTGTTTGTGAAACAGTATAACAGGTGACTTAATGTACATCCTGCTCACGTTGTGCTGCATACATACGGTGCAGTGATGGAGTTGACCCCGTGTGAGTCATCTTGTGTGTTTGTGTTGTGCGATTGTTTCCTATGATCCGTTGCCTCAGGCTGTGTGTTGGGGGCGGGGGGAAGTGGAGCACAGCTCTGAGCGATGGGCAGAAATACCAGGTCTAAGTAGGACATGGAGAAACAGGGCCAAGGTGTCTCAGGGAGTCGCTGGCCATTATCTCTGAATTTTTATTGTTTGCGCCGTATATTATTGATGATTTCCGGCCAGTAACCATCTGATTATTTTTTGGCTAAGTGGTACCCAAGCTTTTATTGTGACCTTTTAAAAATTAGGAAATGTCTGGGAGGAACTTTTTTCTACGCAAATAGATTATTTACTTGCATGACTTTTTGTTGATTTAAATTTGAAAATGTGTGTATTTGTTAAAATATATCATGATTTAATACACATCTTTTTGTATCCAAACACCTGTACTGCTGTGTTTTACCACTGTGGAACACTTCGAACAAAAGTAGAATGGATTTTTTTCACGAGCTGCTTTATTTTCATTTACAGGACACCAATGAAATCGTGGCCATTAAGAAATTCAAGGACAGTGAAGGTGAGAAGCCTCTCCTCTTTTTATTTTATTTTACTGTCCAGCCGCTCATAATATTTATCTTTATAGCTCTTGGGATGATTCCCATCTTCTTTACCACGAGTGTCTCGTTCTGTCCCACCTCCTTTCAGAAAATGAGGAGGTTAAAGAAACCACGCTGCGGGAGCTCAAGATGCTCCGCACCCTCAAGCAGGAGAACATCGTGGAGCTGAAGGAGGCCTTCCGCAGGAGAGGAAAGCTCTACCTCGTATTTGAGTATGTGGAGAAGGTAAAGCAGACCAAGTCTTCATTAGAGCTGCACTGATTTATTTTTTGAAGTTCTGTGTTCTGTGCCGTATTGATATTTTTTTCATCATTTGATTCGAGTAGAACATGCTGGAGCTCCTGGAGGAGTTACCCAACGGTGTGCCGACGGATAAAGCACGCAGCTACATCTACCAGTTGATCAAGGCGATCCACTGGTGCCACAAACACGACATTGTTCATCGAGGTAAAAGATTTTCTTCTTTTCTCCATTGCTCACAAGACCTGAGCTTTGGGCCAGTCGGTGGCATCAGAGCAGGACACCAGATGGCCCATGTCAGTTTTTTTGGCACAATGGGAACAACTTAGCAGGCGTCCAAATGGCCCGTGGTGTACGCAGGCACACATTTGACGGTGTTATCGCGGGATGTAATGTTTAAGTTTTAGTTAGATGTAAAGTAAAGTGTCTTCAGGCATCTGGAACAGAGCTCTATTAATAACAATGTATTATTATTATTATTATTATTATTATTATTATTATTATTATTATTATTATTATTATTATTAGTAGTAGTAGTAGTAGTAGTATTATTAATATCATCATTATTATTATTATTGTTGTTATTATT
>JAFBJU010000371.1:451641-495931 GCA_016785305.1 Colistium nudipinnis | reverse complement strand
ATTATTATTATATTATCATTATTATTATTATCGTTATCGTTATTAAAAATATCCTGAGATTATGTAGTGATTATACCCTAATAATAATAATTGTGTGTGTCATACATCTGCCTTCTCCCTCCATAGACATAAAACCAGAAAACCTTCTCATCAGCTCCGATGACGTCCTCAAGTTGTGTGACTTTGGTGAGTAAAATCTATATTTAACGCTCCGCCGTGATTGGGTCGGGGTATGCGAGTCTCTCGGCGTGCGGCCTCCTCCCCTGCATCGCGCACATTCTTCTCCTCATCTCAATGGATGGAACTTGTTGGGAAAACAAGACGCTCATCACGCTTCCATTCAATCTGCTGCTGCCACAACAAATCGGGGCTGAAGGCGGAAACCGAGGCACCGCCAGCATCGTGGTGGCAATCTGGAGTGAGAGACTGGAGCTCGGTGTCAGCCAAAAGGCTTCGAGTGATCACACTGTGAGGGTTTACATCCAGGATCGTGTCATACCTAACATTTATATTCTGCTCTATATTCATATACACATTTGTTCTTGTTTTGATTTTAAATGTTGGTGCCAGCCACGTTGAGATGTACCCAAACTGCATATTAAAAGAATTTAATCGTTCAGAAATAGAAAAAAAAAAAAAAAGAAATTCAGATCATCTTGGAAAGTGCCATCATTTACGAGATACAATCTGAATGAGTGAATATGTGTGAAACCAGAATGATTGTGGTCTAATAATCCCAGAGGGCTCATCTCAGCTTTCACCTGAGTCAGCGACTCTGGTATCCTAACGAGCATCCGGAGAGGAGCCCAGATCTGTTTTCAGTGTCTCAGCACGTGGAGCTTTCAAAAAAAAAAAAAAAGTCTCGTCATCACACTGTATTTCTTCCTCTGTCGTTTTTTTCTCGCCAGGCTTTGCACGGAATCTCTCCGAGGGGACCGACGCCAATTACACCGAGTACGTGGCCACGAGATGGTACCGCTCCCCGGAGCTCCTGCTCGGGTACGTCCCACAGTGAATACCCCTGACATGTCCTTTAAATTGGATCAGGGGTCTTCAACGGGGGGGTCCGCGACCCCGAGGTGGTTCGTGGAGGGTTGCACATTTTTTTAAATATTTTGATTTAACATTTTTCTACAAATTTAAATGTCTTTAAATACACACTGGCATGAATCCACCATATTGTTGTAGCTATGTACATGGCACTAGGCCCAGTTGAATATAAAACACATTTTTTTACGAAATATTATTATAGTAGGGGGTCCCTGCTCCATCTCTCTATGGCATGAAGAACGTTGACCACCCCTGAAGTAGATCATAAATAATGACTGAACTTTTCTATAATATGAGGTTTAATTTGTAATCTGTAATCTCCGCAGGGCTCCGTACGGGAAAGCGGTGGACATGTGGTCGGTGGGGTGCATTCTGGGAGAGCTGAGTGACGGACAGCCCCTGTTTCCGGGCGAGAGTGAGATCGATCAGCTGTTCACCATCCAGAAGGTCCTGGGACCTCTGCCACCTGAACAGATGAAGCTCTTCTACAACAACCCACGTTTCCACGGGCTGCGGGTAAATCACAGACCCCCTCCTCCCATTTCCTGTTTCTTCTTCTTCTCTTGGCTATTTTCTGGGCACTCTCTTCCTCACACTGCCTCTCCAAATGACTCATGGTGTATCATCACGTATCCTCTGTGAAGGAAGCCTGTGATAAGTCAGCCTGGTGCTACCACAGACCCGGGTTGTGCTTCATCTCTGCCCACGCCTCAGGATTTAATTATTAGTTTGCAAACCGGCCCTGCTGCGAATCCCTGACGATGAACGGGGACCCGGCTTAATAATCATGTATTTTTAACCATTTTTTATGCACTTGATTAAGGGGCGTTGTTATGGATCCTTGTCTGAATTTCAGCGTGTGTTCCTGGTTGTGTTATCACATTTATCCACCTACAGTGGGTCATCTGTGGCACTTGGAAATGTGTGGACGTTTTGATTTTTATATATTTTTTTCTCTCTGGCAAGCAGCAGATTCACAGAAATCCCACTAAGAACATCAATCAGAGGTTGGCCGTTATTTGACTCAAACATACCAAAATCTGGCAGAAACAGCCTGGACCTCCCGAGATCCGCTTCCAACATCTCTGATGGTTTCTGTTTCAAATTTGAATGTGGAAACAGTTTCCATAACAATTTTTTTTGCCAATAATATTATTATTATTATTATTATTATTATTATTATTATTATTATTATTATTATTATTATTATTATTATTATTATTATTAATAATAATAATAATAATAATAAGCTTTATTTGTATAGCACTTTTCATACACAGGATGTAGCTCAAAGTGTTTTTTTCAATTCTTACAGGAGTATTACAGAATACAGAGTATAAAATATATCAGCACAAAAGAAATATATATATGAACTATTATTATTATTTAATATCAACGAAATAATTAAAATAACAATACCAAGTGGGTTACATCTATGCATCCACTCAGGGTACAGGTCTTCCAGGTCTACCAGCTATGATTATTTATATTCATTTTTTTCTCTCGCTCTCTCTCTCTCTCTCTTTGCTTCAGTTTCCTGCTGTGAACCACCCACAGACCTTGGAACGCAGATACCTGGGGATCATCGGCGGAGGCCTGCTCGACCTGCTCAAGGTAAGAATCACAGCTGTGGCAACAACAACAAAAAATGGGCACACTGAAGAGGAGATGTTTTCTTTTCTTTTCATGCTTGGCCAGTTTTTTTTTTTTTTACTACAGTTTTGGTAGTATGTTCCTGCTCTTAGTGCATCCAGGAAATGACTCAGTGACCACAAAAAACGAAACACACGCGGTAACCGCATCTTCATCACCATCATCATCCTCATCATCGCCATCATCGTCGTGACTGCACCATGCCTCCTCAGCGTTCCAGCATCTCTCAGCTCTGCTGCGGCTGTTGTTGCTGCGTCTGCACTGTAAACACCAGCTCCATGTCAAAGAATGTGGGCTGTTTGTGCACTTGTGCGTTTCCCTGCAGATAGTGACTCACCGCGCAAACACAAATGTCATCTCAGGACCCGCTTCAGCAAGGACAGGCATCCATCTCCACACTCACCCTGAAATCCATTTTTTTTTTCCCCCATTTGCTAATGTGCAGCTTCGTTAGTTGCTGTAGCGGGTTTTTGTTCTGATTATATTTCTGCTGCCATGAATCATAATTAGGTTTGAAAAAACAAAACAAAAACAAAACTGCAGTTCAATTCATTTGTTCATTCATTCGCGTCCATGGAGACAATTTATAAAAAAAATGTAATGTCAGAAATCACATTTCACATTGTTTGGTGATTGTGAGACGCAATTAAAGCAGCAGTCTGACTGTTATTATGCGGGTTGTGAGTCATATTAGTGCGAGTGTTTTCTCTGGCATCTCCAGGACTCACAGTGTGTGTGTGTGTTTTTTTTGTGTTAGAATTTGCTTCTGCTGAACCCCACGGAGCGGTTCCTCACCGAGCAGAGCCTGAACCACCACACCTTCCAGACCCTACGGCTGGTGGAGCGGCCCGGCCCCCCCACGCCCACACCTGCACGCTCCTCCAAAAGGAAACCTCACCACGGAGACAACACCACCCCCAGCAGGTTAAAGCTTTGATGATGATGATGATGATGATGATGATGATGATGATGATGATGATGATAATAATAATAATTATTATTATTATTATTATTATTATTATTATTATTAGTATTATTATTATTATTATTATTATTATTAAAATAATTCATAATTGATGTCTTCTTCTGATGCACATGCTGATGTCCTCCTCCTCCACCTCCTTCAGGAGCCACGCTGGGAAGAGTTCGGGGAGCCACCGCTCCAGCAGCAGAGAGTGCTCCAGCCTGCCGCGCCACGACGACGCCCACCCCGCCAACGACGGCTTCCTCAACGGCAACATGCCGGCCGCCATCACGCTCAGCCCCACGCTGCATCCCAAGAGCTACCAGCCGCAGATCTTCAACCACGCCACCTCCTGCAGCGTGGACCTGGCCAGCGGGAACCTGCCCCACCTCCTCGGCCCCGGAGAGGCCAAGAGCAAGGCCGACTTCGACCTGAACTTGAACCTGGGGTCAAAGGTCGCCGACGGCCCCGGGGCCAAGTACCTCAAATCCAACTTCCGCTCTCAGCAACACCGCCACTCCTTTGTGGAGGGGAAGACCAGCACGCTCCAGTCCGGGGAGAAGCACGGCCGACACAGCTACATGGAATCGGCTCATAGCTCCGCCCCTTCCTCCTCCTCCAAGTTCGCCTACCTGAACTTGTCTAAGAGCTACGGCACGCTCAGCGACGCCAAGTCGGTGGGCAACCTGAACGACGTGCATCTGTACGCCGACGAGCCCACGTCTCGTTATTTCCCGTCCAGCTGCCTGGACCTGACGGCGCCCAGCAGCCCTGCGCCACGGCGGGGTGACCGGCTGGCGCCCGGGGGCGTGGCCAGCCGGGGCGGCGGCGCCAGGTCGGACACAAGGGAGAGCAACACCCTGGACTCATCCTACAGACGCGCCTCCGCCCGCCACAAGGCCTCAGAGGAGGCCAAGTCGCCCGACGCCCTGGAGCCGGGTGAGAAGGGCGTGGAAAGAGGCCACGCCCACTCTCTGTCCGCCCCCCAACACGAGCCTCTGGCGTACGGTCAGGGCTACACCAGCCCCTTCTCCTCGCAGCAGCGGCCGCACCGACACTCCATGTACGTGCGGCGGGACCACCAGAGGACGCACGGGGGAGAGGAGGGGCTGACGGTGGGGCAGGGCGCGCCCACCCGGGCCAGCAGCCTGCAGCTGCTCTCCCCGCAGCTGCAGCACCGCACGCTGCCGCACCACCCGTCCAGAGAAGAAGACATGAGCCGGGTCAGTCCTCCACCCCCCAAAACACATCTCTCTCTCTCGGGCCACGGCTCAAAGGGAAACCAGTGTTGAGGATGCGATCATAATTCACATGCCCACACCAGGTTGTGTGTTGGATAACTGGGCCTCCGTTTCCTCAGGATTTATTTTGGTGGCTTCTGAAAATATCTTGATGTTGTTTTGTTGACGCTCTCGAGCCAGATCCTGATTTCACAGATCTGCAACGAAAGCGTGAACGTCACCGTAAAACACACGTGTCTGGTATACCTGTGGATTTATATATACTGTATGCACACACACACACACACACACACATATATATTTATCTATGTATTTGTATTTATATATCTATAATGAATGTGTGTTTGGGTGTATTTGTACGTGTGCGACGCTGAGCTCACCTCACGCTTCTTCATCCTGTCTCTGCCATCAGCCAAGCGAGCAGGCGCCCCCCGACGCCCCCCACGGCCGACCCCCAATTAGAGACTCCAGCCGGGACAACAGCGCATCCTTTCACACACCGCGGCAAAAAAGCGAGGTCCGAAAAAAAAATACATTCAGCCTGCACCCACCAATCCCCACCCACAGCCAGTCCTCCCAGAGAGCGGATGTGGGTGGATACTGCTGTCATGCTCTCTCTCTCGCTCTCTCTCTCTATCTCTCTCCATCACCATCTCTATATCTCTCTCTCTCTGTCTCCAACTCTATCTCTCTCTCCATCTCCATCTCTCTCTCTCTATCTCTCTCCATCTCCATCTCTATCTCTATCTCTCTATCTCTCTCTCTCTCCATCTCTCTCTCTCTCTCTCTCTCTCTCTCTCTCTCTCTCTCTCTCTCTCTCTCTCTCTCTCTCTCTCTCTCTCTCTCTCTCTCTCTCTCTCTCTGTGTGCATCGGATGCCTCTTCATTTTCTCTGTGTGCTTTGCTTCCCCCTAAAGTGATGCTGAAAAGTAGCTCCTACAACTATTGTCCTTATTATAATGAGCATTTTCTATTTTTCTGCTGTTTCATCTGTTTGGGTGAGAGAGAGAGAGAGAGAGTCAGGTGCGTTTTGAAGTGTGTGTGACTGGTTTCTTTTGTGTTGCGACTCAGGTCGGGTTGTATCATGACCAGCAGACGGAAGACGGAGGCTCGGCCAAAGAGAACCGCAACATCTACAGCGAGTCCATGCCCAGGAGGGTGGGGAGCTTCTACAGAGGTCCGTGTCTTTCTTTCTCTACACTGTATTAAAAGTTTGTCACTTTACCCTGATATAACATAACACTTCAAAACATATATATATATATATGTATTTAAAGTAATACTTGAATGAAATCATGATTAATTTGTTTTCTTTTACCAAATCTGACCTTTGATGGTTTTTGCAGAAAAATGGTACAAGAATGGTGAGAAAATGAGGCATATTGTCGTCTGTGTAGCTTGTGAAAGCAACAGGCAGGAAAAAGTTACATTTTACACATAAGTTTTAATGAGAAAAAAACTGCGTGGCAAAATGTGCCATTTTCATTTTTCAAGCTGCAAATAGTAAAAAAAATATATAATTTTTTTTAACCCTGGCAGTTACATTCACCGTCTCTCCTCTCTCTGGGTGTATGTACAATATCAGTTAATTGCGCAGCCTGTGAAATGTGTTGGAGCCGCTGAGAATGACAGTCTGTTTTTTGTTGTTTTTTTCCCCGCTGAATGAACCTGTTTACCGTTTGTTGAAACAGTCCCTTCACCCCGGCCAGACAACTCCTTTCACGACAGCCGGGGTCAGAGCCGGAGCTCCGGTCTGTCCGGGGACAGCAGCAGTCTGAACAACCACTCCAAACGCCAGCCGACCTTTGACCCCTGGTAATTATCAACCGAGACAGTTCCCCCAGTGTTTAAAACAAAAAACACAGATTTATTTATTGTCTTTTTCTGTGTGATAATAATTCTTATTAGCAGTTTAAAAGTGAATTGTGATTTTTTTTTTAGCCCGTGAGGACATCATGCTCTGTTTTGTTTTTGTTTGTTTTTTTTGTTTTTTTCAGGACCGGCCCAGATACCGTAGTGCTGAACTCGTCCGAGCCGTCCAAAGAGAAGGAGAAGCAGGGATTCTTCAGAGCCATGAAGAAGAAGAAGAAGAAAACTCAAATGGTGAGTTGTGCGCCAGAGGTTGTGTGACATCCTGTTTGTGTACCTGTGCGTCCACATTCTTTTGATTTGATTTATTTTTTGATGTTTGATATTTGCACCTTTACGCAGATATAAAACCCTGTGGTGGTGTTGTTGTGTCTCATATTTGCCTGTGACCCCCGCAGATATAAAACCCTGTGGTGGTGTTGTTGTGTCTCATATTTGCCTGTGCCCCCCCCCCCCCCCGGCCATGTGCCTATGTATTACAGATGGAAGTCCCCGGTGACAGACGGCCGCCTGTCATCAAGAAATGTCTTTTCCCTCTGTTTAGCCCAAAGAATAACATAAAGCATAGCTCCTCAGTGAGAGTCCTCCCTGTGGTGCCCTCTCCCAGGGTACACGCTGTTTTACGCACTATCCTACTCATCTCACACGGCATGCGTTATTAACATTATCATCTACACGACCCTAATCTCTCATTTAAAGCCCGTTTTTTAATGGCTTAATTTTATCATTTTATATATATATTATGTATGATGTATAACAATGATTTAACTAACCTAAACCAGCCAGATCCATGGAGGCATCATAACACATCAAACATATCAACAATAATCTAAATAATAGATTAACTGTACTGTATTTTTCATCTTTATATGATATGATTATGATTATTATTATTATTATTATTATCTTCAAAAGTATTATCTTTATTATTATTCATTTCTTATCATAATTATAATTATGACAATAATTATGATGATGATGGTTATTATTATTATTATTATTATTATTATTATTATTATTATTATTTGTCATATTTATGGATCTGACTGTGTTCAGTCCATCAGATTCTAATCAATCGCCGCCGGTTTCAGTTGCTCTAACAGCATGCCTCTGAGCTGAGGATGAACGAGAGATTTGAGTGGAGTGTGTATACAGTGTGTGTGTGTGTGTGTGTGTGTGTGTGTGTGTGTGAGTGTCTGTCACACACATGAAGCTGACACACAGAAAGAATAAAAATAAATCCGAACCCGATAAATAACCTTATATAGAATACGATGGAGAAGGATGAGGAGTTAATAGGAGAGAAAGCAAGTATTACATATGAAAGTCGTCCCAGTGGAAGTTCTTCTCATTTCTATTTATATGTGTTATAGTTTGTTCAGATTGTGTACAGCTGATCACCGAGCACAAATAAACACAATCTGGCCTGAAGCAGTCAGACTCAGAGTCAGTGGAGAACAGTGTGAAACTGACGAGGAGCGGGTTTTTGAAATACTGAGATTTTAGATTGAGTGTTATGGATTCTGAGGGAAAGCTTCATTTTTCAATAATATATAAAAAAAACAAGTCGTCTCCTCTCATCCTCAGAGCAGCAGATTTTTTAGTTTCTGCCTCCAGATGCATGTTTTGTTTTTAATTTTGACGACTGAATGCAATAACCTAAGATCAGAACTAACCCCAGACTCCACACGCGTAAAGGACGACACACAAAATAATACACACAAATATGTTTCTCAAGCAGATTTCATGGTTTTCATTGGACAAAAAATTGAATGTTTATTTCACTTCAGTAAAATGTGTTCCTCGCCGTCCTTTACATTGTGGTGATTCTACCCACCTATCATTATGAGTGTGAGGTGGAATAAAAAGGTTAAATCTATCATTCATGTGCGACAGGTTCCTAATGACGGCGTGGAGACGGTCATCCAGAAGTCCTCCAGGTCCTCGGGTCACCAGAGCAGCCGCCACAGGAGCCGGGACAAGAGCCGAGAGCGGGACCAGGACCGGGACCGGGACAAGGACTGGCCCCCTGAGAAACTTTCCGACTCACATTCTCCTGTAAGTCCCAGAAAAAAACTATTATTATTAGTTTTTTTTCTGGGATATAATGATTTTTTTGTTATTATTATTATTATTATTATTATTATTATTATTATTATTATTATTATTATTATTATTATTATTATTATTATTATTATCATTATCATTATCATTATTATTATTACTATTACTATTATTATTATTATTATTATTATTATTATTATTATTATATAATTAAAAATGATTATAATAAAAACACGTGTTGTGATTTAAAGCTGGTGGTAGTTATGTAACGTTGTGTTGTGTGTCTCTCTCTCTGTCTCAGAGTCAGCCACTGAAATCACTGCGGAAGCTGCTGCACCTCTCGTCCTCCTCGTCCTCCTCCGCCCAGCCCGCGCCAACCGGCGACCTGCGCTACCCGCCCCTGCCCAGCGTGGCCTCCGCCCAGGGCGCGTTCAACGAGAGCCGGGGAGGCCACGGCGGGGTCGGCACGCCCCAGCTGAAGGGCCGACAGACGGTCTACCCGCTGCCCGGGCAGCTAGAGTCCAGCTGGCACGCGTCGGCCCTGGGACGTCCCGAGGGGAACCCCTACCCGGAGCAAATGGGCATCAAGGGAGGCCAGAACGGGCACGGCTTCGGACGGCCCTCCAGGTCACGTATGCCAAACCTCAACGACCTGAAAGAGACGGCTCTGTGATCTCTGGTGTCTCTCACATTCACCCTGCTCTCCCTCTGCTCCTTGACCTCCTGTTACATCACAGTAAACACACACACACGTATGTGCAGATACCAAACCTTTTTAAGTTTTACACACTTGCTTGCAGACGGGGCCCAAAGCCTTGTTAAGTTTTTTTTTTTTTAAACTTCCATGTTGGATAGACTTTATATATTATTACTTAATTCTATAATTTGTATTATAAAGTACATATATTACAAATTAAATATATATATATATATAAATTGATAAAGTGTAGATTTTACGTGTAAGTATTTATTGTTTTTATTCAATATAGAGATACAGTATATAGTAAAGACTATCTCAAGCATTTTAAAGAAATGGGTGGAGATCGGTCACGTCGGTAACGTGTGCGTACGTGGGCGCGTGCGTGTGTGTGTGTGTGTGTGTGTGTGTGTGTGTGTGCGGGTGCGAGCGTGTGCCGGCGTGCACGTCACCGGGACTGGAACTGTTCACCTGAATTCTGCTCACACGTGCGACGACAGGATAAAATAGGATTGTTGTTGGTTTTTTCTCACACTGACGATCTGGGAAAAAAAGCTTCAATCCATTTTTTTCCTTTTTTTGAGGATGTTGAAGGGGTTTTTCTTTGATGTCTTTTTGGACACGCAGCCATTTTAGACATTTTTGTTGCCGTCAAGGAAACACAAAATCCTGACCTACATCACCCTCTGTGGGAGAAAATAAATCACTGCATTTTACTGACTCAGTAAATATCACCATGCACGACCATCCAGGGCACTGGCCGTTTTAAATGCACCGATTGTGTAAATGAGCACTTTCACGCATATTATAAACAGACTTGCGATTAAAACTACGGCTACAGCTCGGTCATTTCCATCATAACTGTTCCTTATGCAGACTGTACCGAAGATCCTTCTGGTAGTAATATAATCGAAAAGTATTTTGCTGAAATGTGTATTTTCCGTTTGTCTAACGAAACGCCCCCTCACACATGAATCACACCGTAGTGACACCTCGATGCTTTGCTTTCCTTTCAAGGACACAGAGGACTCTGTAAAAAAAATAAAATAAAAATAAAAATCATCATTCAGGTTCAGAGCACTGGGTCGGTTAAAGATTTCGCCAAAGCTTCTTTCCGAGTGGTTTCACTTGTTTAATCAGTCAAAAAAAAAAAAGGAAATGCAAAAAAAACATGCAAAAATATTCTGGAAAATATTATTCATTTTTTTAATTATTGTGACGTTTCTACAGCAGTTTAGAGGAATACTAAAGCCATGGCGAGTGAGGTGGGGCAGTGGTTCCCAACCGTTTCAGATGAATTCATCTTCCACATTGTGTTTCTTATTGTGACTTTATAAAAGTAGATTATTTTAATCAACAATCATCTTCTTGGCCATTTCTACACATTTGAGTGTGTATGTTTTTTTTTATCTCCTTCTTTAAACTTTTCAGTTTATTTCAAAATTTCAAATTCAGTTCAGCTTATTCCACGTGTCACCACATCATAGACTCCCCCTGGACCACACACACACACACACACACACACATGTAGACACCTGGTTTGGAATCACTGTACTTGTGTATTTTTGACTGACTGCGCACACTGAGACACTACGAAGGGGTTTTTTGGAGAAATCTTTTTTTTTTGGGGTTGGGGGGGGGGCGGGGTGGTGAAGCTCTGTGCTGTACCTTTGTTTTTGATCTGAGATTATTAAGTGCCATGGAAGTAGCTTGGCAAAAAAGAATCTTTGTAATGTTGCACATTGACGAGACTGTGTGGCTCAGCAATATAGCGTTCCGACACTGTAAATTCTTCCTCAAGTTCACGTTCTTCATACGCGCCTTACGTGTGTGTGAGGCAACATGTTACACACATGTCCCCCTCTCGTATTGTGCGTTGTGCACACTCCACACGTGACACAGTACAATTCCCCCTCTTTGTATTATCGTTTTGCTGAAGGAGCACCGTGTATTACATTAATACTGACGTGTGACTACTTGTTTGGTCATATTTATAACAGGAGATGTTAATCAGCTGTTGAAATGAAATCAAAGTATTAAGTTTGTGCTTTTCCGACAGACACAAATGAGTAGCATAGCCTCCGTGTTTATCTGCTTTTTATTTTCAACAGAGCATTGACATGAGACCGGGGGGGAAAAAAAACACCAATGAATGCTTAAACAGTTTTAGAATATTCATGTTTACAACTGTAACGGTAAATCTCCAATAAAAGATCTCACTCTTTTAGCGTTTCGATTGGGGTTGATTGATAAGTGATCAATAAATCTCTGCATCTTACTCCTGTAGCTTTGTTGAAGGGCTTTTTTTTTCAAACCACTGTGTGCTGTGAAAAAAGGTATCCGTATGTAGTATTTATATATTTTAAAGCATTTAAATAATCGATTTTTATATCTTTTTTTCAAATCGGATTAAAGATGCACCACTTTTTGGCAGGTTGGCAGGGGGAAGGATGAGACAGGTCAGGTGCATCTGTTCATGCACATCAGCAGCTCCATCCTCATGGCGATGCGGGTGTGCCAGCCCAGCGGCAGCAGGCGGACGTAGCGCGCCACGATGGGCGGGCGCAGCAGGTTCTGCACCGTGGAGGAGCGGTCGGCGTTCCCGTAGAACACCTGGGGGGCAGCAGGTAAAGGGCCTTTAAATCTTCCCGTATTTATTCACTTCAGAGTAAGACAAAAACACAACCCCCTTTAAGCCTACTGGGAAAAATACCATTTGAATATGATTGCATGCTGTAAAGAGTGTGTTGTGTGAGTATTGGTCGGGCAAATCTGTGCAATCCAATTAGGATTGATTGACCTGGATCAAATGAAATCGTCTTGACGCCCGCACCTCTGTTCTCTGAATGTGAAGCAGCTCGTTAAGAGGCAGCTCCAGTGTCTTCACTGAACCTTTTTCATTGAGTTATTTTAAATTATGTTTTTCTTTTTTATATATATATTTTTTCCCATTTTTCAGAAACTTTGAACGGTTTTAGTGCAAGGACGTTTTTCTCCTGCTGAACAAAGATTGAGTCGATCTCACGCTGACACGATATTGATGGTAGAGAAATGATTCTCCTTAAAATGGAGGGTCCAACACCGATTTGCCAGCGTGGCGGGAGAGCGGCGTGTCTCGACAGAATTTACCCTGTTGTTTCCGGTCTGGTCTTTGTAATAGATCCAGTTGAGAGATTCCACCGTGCGATACTGGATGCTGTATTTCGTGATCCACTCGTCAGCATCGCAGCGGCCCTGGGTGAGGATACCCGACACCACCCCCACCTCCATCAGGTCAATCTGGATCCACTGGTGCTGGTCGTTGAACTTGGACAGCCACGCACATCTAACCCAAGAAAAGATTTCCATGTGTTATACTCGTTCTAACAAGGGTTTTTTTGTTTTTTTTTCTGGTGCCTCTCACGGTCGGACTCACCCGAAGCCCTGGTTGTTGAGGCGCGCCCTGTCGGGGATCCAGGACGAGTACCAGCCGCTGTACTGGTCCTGATTGGAGCAGCTGATCTGCTCCAGTGAGACAGATCCGGATTCAAATCCCAGAGGTCTGTGGTAAGGGCATTCTGTGGATTTGTTAAGACCACATGGATTTGAATAATCTGCATTTCAATCATATTTTCTTTGAACAGCCACCGAGTTTACAGCAGTCAGATCCGAGGACGGGAGCAGGACGTCCTCGGATGCGGGCGCTCTGCTTTGGCCCGTCGTCAAGCCGTGAAGGGTGGCGTCCTACTTCGGGCTCCCTAATCTGCCGATCGCATTCCCGCACAGGTAATGAGATTGGGCCCTCTTCTCCACACACTGGCGTGCTTTTCTTAGCCTCAAACTGCTCTACATAACGAGACGTGGGCCGCTTTAAAGTCAGAACGTGGTGGAATAATGTCAGGGTCGGAAGCAGAGGTGCGTGGTGAACGTGCAGGGACGGAGCCGAGGTTTTGGTCAGAGTGCAGATAAGGACACAGTCACACCATCTGGAGCTCAGGATACACATCCATGGATCTACACTGCGCCTGTGTCATTGTCCGTCCTATTTATAACTTTGCACAGGCCGATGAAGGGCATCCACACGGTGAGCTTACAGGTGAACCCAGGTCAGGTGGAGTCCTCACCTGGCATGCAGAAGAGGGGTTGACCCTGAGGTGGCCCCGAGGTCCCCGGGAGGACGGGTGGGAAGTCGGTGGGGCTGCGCGTCGGTGATTCAGCAGATTCGCAGTCACAGGTGCAGGCTTTGACGCTCCGTGTCCACGGCTCGATCACCTGCTGCTCCTCCTCCTCCTCCTCCTGCAGATCCTCCTCCTGGACCACCTCCTCCTCCTGGGGCCAGAGGAGACACACTTTGCTCTCTCACTCACTCACTCACTCACTCGAAATGATATTTATTTAAGGCTTATTATATTTCAGGCGCTTTATTGTCCTACCTCCTGTGAGTGAACAGCAATTAGGGCTGCGCCACATTAATGGATGCATGAAATGAAGAAGCAGATGATGAAATTAACTGTGAGTGCTCGAGGCCAAATTTTACAGAGATTTTTTTAAAAAAAAGAGATATGATCATAGCTTGCGATTGACATGGCTGTGACAAAATCTCCGAAATATTCTGCAAAATTAGTGTGAAAAAACTAAACTGACAGGAAGACATTAAAGAAAGAAACACTTTTTGAACAATCACAAACTCTGAATATTTATTTTCCACGACATTAAAAAAAAAGCATGGCTACAAAAATACACACAATATTCCTGAGTATTACAGATATATAGATGAATCATTTAAGGATATAATCCCACATGTAAGTTCACAGGGACTTACCCTGAGATATCAGCAGGAGGAACAGCACAGCCGCACAGCGAGCAGTGACGTCCATCTTCCTCTTCATCTCCGCTGGAATGTAATGTGTGTGTGTGTGATACCCAACACTGGTGGATAGGATTACTGTAATCCACAGGTCTGCCATGGCCCTAATCTAATACTCTTTATTGGCCCCTCAGACACCTCCCTAAGGCTGCTCCATTGTACTGCACCTGGGATGGAAACCACCAGCTCATAGATAAAGAATGAGATTCACTCAGCTAGATAATTCAACTAAACGGGGAAGGTGAGTGAGTGGGCGAGGGTTTTATTTCCCAGCATAAGCTCACGGAGGATGCTCAGGGCACAGGTTCAAAATGCTGGAGGATAATTAGGACAATATGAAATCAACTGTCACATGAACAGAGTCCTGCTTGTGGCCAACTCAATTTAAATCTGGGTAAACTATCTGTCACCATGGCTGGATATCTCAGGGAGTAAGAAAATAAAACTAATAACTAAAATATTGCATTATTTATACCCAATGCAAAAAAGTACCTTTAAGATAATAATCTAAAGTATTGTTCTGTTGAAAAAAGACCTACTGGATAATACATTTTGTATAAAAAAAAATAATATTAAAGTATGTCATCCCCAGAGTATATTTCACAATATCTCTCCAAAGATTTAGTGTCTTGCAACTACCTATATCCATCTATATAATACCAATATGTGTGTATACACTATAAAATAATTTCTCAAATATGTTAATCATATTTTAATATTAATTAACTCAAAATATAAATGTATATAAGTGTCCAAAGTCAACATCTCACACACTTCCGGGTTGCACCGCCTGTTTTTAAAACGATCAGCTGCTTCCGTCTGTGACGTGGATCGTCTGGAGCTTTGACTGACGCCTGCTTTGGCCAATCACATCCGGGATCTAGAGTTAAAGTCTCGCTGTGGGCAGTCAATGAACAGCCTGAGGAGCGCGGCACTGACCAATCAGATGTTAGTAGACGATTGGACCTGCTCCTCGCTTGCGTTGGTGGTTCCTTTGCTCAGGGGAAAAATAAAGAGTTTTAATTTTTAAAGGTAAGTAGTTTTTATATTATATTATTTCGCCTTTCACACGGTGATATAAGTTCACGGTTCACGGTTGTAAACAGCGGTTGGTGAACGTGCTCGAGCTCACGGGACGAATAACGGTGTGCTGTTAACGGTAAACACGAGAATATCATTTCAATTTATTTCATGCATTTGGTGGAACTGTTTTCTTTTTTTATAAACGCTTCAGGACTTGATTTAAAACCTCGTGTTATTTGGTTTCATGTTTATTTATAAACATTATTTGTTGAATTTGAACGTGAAAGGACTTCAACGTATTTAATCCTAATTACCTCTACTTTGAGATGTTTATACTGTTGGGGAGACGTTTGTTCAACTTTAAAAGAACAGGTGTTTTTTTTATTACTTTATCCACTCATTAATATGGATTGTGCAATATAATGCAAAAGCACCAAAAACTGCAATATAATTAAATTCAATATAAATTGCGCGTGTTAAATTTAACTAAATAAACTACCCACTGAGTGTATATCAAAACATTGAATGGGGAATAATCCCCTTTTTGTTTTTAATCCTAAATTAGATTTATCTGATCCAAATTTGCCATGTCACACAGTTTGTCAGAACTTGTCAGAATCAGCATGACTCCTAACACCCTGGTCTGGCATCACATAAAAAAACGACTTCGGAGGCTGTGTGAATTTTTATTTTTTTTCTCTCATTGTGTTTCACAGCTCCTCTCTCTCGTTTTTTTTTCTTTTTCTTTTCATTTCAGATGCAGTTCATGCTCCTGTTCAGTCGACAAGGAAAGCTCAGGCTCCAGAAGTGGTACGTGCCGCTGTCCGACAAGGAGAAAAAGAAGATCAGCAGAGAGCTGGTGCAGACGGTCCTGGTGCGGAAGCCCAAGATGTGCAGCTTCCTGGAGTGGAGAGACCTCAAAGTTGTGTATAAAAGGTATGTAGAGATTAAGCGGTGTGTGTGTGCATGTGCGCGTGTGTGTGTGTGTGTAAACAGAAAACAAACACAACTTTGAACCATTGCTCAACAAGAGGCATTTGTTGAGCCTCTTCCGTTGAAATAGTGAAATATTGTATTCATTGCACACAATAAAGACGTTGAAAGTGTCATTTGACAACTGCTTTAAGTGCTGCTGTCTCTTCCTGTAGATGTACCACTTGAATGTAGAAAAATGAGATTTGGAGAACACCGTTATGATGTAAAGGATTTCACCACTGAAAAGTCTTGATGTTGAAAAACACAGATGAAGAAGTAAAACCTTCGTGAGGACATACAGCAAGTCTCCGGCTCCGAGCTGTGGTTAGTTTTAAATATTGATATTATTATTATTATTTTCATCATTTATTTGATGAATCCTGTTTTCTATGGAATGTCAGAAAATAGTGGCTGTAATAATTTCCCACGGCTTGGAGTGATTTTTGCTCTATTCAACCATCAGAAAAGACAAATATTGAGTTAGTTTAACAGCGAAATATGTGGTCAAGACGTGTTGTGTTGTCTGATGGTTCCCGAATGTAGTTCAGCATGCGGTGTGCGACAGTACAAAAGCCGTTATGCTCAGCGGTGCCAACGAAAAGGGAACAACTGAAGCCATTGTTTCCTGCACTGAGCCGTGACTTGCATTAACTTCCACTAACGGCAGACAAGGATGAAGAGAGAACCGTGAATGAAAGAAAATAAAAAAGGACAATTGATCAATTCTATTAATTGATGTTTAGTTTGAAACTTGCTCCTTACTGCTTTGTCCTTTTTTCTTTTCTTTTTTTTTTTCAAATCCACTGGCTGGTCCGTGTTGGCCTCCTGACCTGCTGGTTGTGAGGGATCAACCTCCTTTATTAGCCAATCATCACATGCTTAAAAAAGCCTCAGGGATTAAAAAGGGATAAAGAACCACAGCAGAATGAGGCTTAACTGATGCCGCGTCCTGTTTCCAGCTTTTTTTTTTTTTAACAAATACACTGTGCCCAGCAAAGTGCGGCTTTTAATAACCACAGCTTGCTCTCTCAGCACTTTTTACACCCAGACATTGTGTATCACTCTTAAGATCCTGATAAAAGTGATTAAAAATAATAATAAATACATGAAGTCAGCTTTTACCTTGTTTTTTTCTACGCAGGTTTCACAATGACTGTAATTTTTAAACTTGGCTGGTTGTTGTGTTTGCAGATACGCCAGTTTGTACTTCTGCTGTGCCATAGAGGACCAGGACAACGAGCTCATCACGCTGGAGATCATCCACAGATACGTGGAGCTGCTGGATAAATACTTTGGCAGTGTGCGTTTGTGTGACTTGCTCTTAATTCATGTGTGCGTTGTGTGTTCGCACAATTGTCTCATGTTTTTACATTTCTGAAATCCACAGGTTTGTGAGCTGGACATCATCTTCAACTTCGAGAAGGCCTACTTCATCCTGGACGAGTTCCTGTTGGGCGGAGAAGCTCAGGAGACATCGAAGAAGAACGTGTTGAAGGCCATCGAGCAGGCCGACCTGCTGCAGGAGGTAAGACACGGAACCGTGAGGAGAATAATACTGGTGACCAGCAATTAGTCCATACTTATCTGCCTCCTCGTTAGTCATCTGCTCTCATTACGTTACATGTTACCGGATATTTCTGATTCTCTACATCAAGACGTATGTGGATTTGAGGGCAATAATCACTCCGTCTGTTTAATTTGAGCTCTTAGCTGCGTCCTCACTTAAATTATTTGTTGATTTGGTGACAGCACAAATCAGTGAGTCTGACAAATTCACTTTTGGTGGCTTTTCCGCTCAGAATTTTTTTTTTTAGACGCAAATTTGAAATCAGCATATTTTTATCCTTCCATAGGTGTTTTTGTGATTTTAAAATCTCAATTGGGATTTTTTTTCGTCAATATTTCACTATGAAGGTTGAGTTTATCTTCACTACTTGCGTCTCTTCTCTTCGCTTTTTTTCTTCTTCATTGCGCTTCTGTTGCTTTTCCCTATTTCTCCCACAATGCCCGGTGATCGATTTCCTGACGACAGCTCCTGTGTTTATCTTCATTTTCTGACACGTATCAGTAGGCTGCTCGTTTGATTTATTGTTTTCTTTCCAACCATCCCAATCTTGAGTTCACTTCTCAACCTATATTTCTCTCTCTTATGATTGTGATTTGCAGAATATAGACTTTCAGATGCGTCTGTTTGCAGGTACAGTTTGTTGTAAAAACCCAAACGACCCCTTCGCCGTAGTGTTAGAAATCCGTAGCTTTAGACCACTGTAGATTCAACAACACGACCCTAAAGCCTAATGAAAAAATACCAGCAGCATTTGTCCTAAGAATTTTGGTCTGCAGCACAGATTGTGAGTTTTTCTGCTTCATCATGACTTCATCCCCGAGATGTATTTCCAGGCATTAACTGAAATATCTCATCATTCAGACTCAAATGAGTCTCAATTCATTAACGAATGAAGTGAGAAAATCAAGTGAAGCAAGATTATTAAAAGCCAAACCATTAGCTGTTGCTTCCCAGCCAAGTCCGTAATCCTCAAGGACAAACTGTGGAGCCGTGCACTGATTTATGGCATCAGGTAGATTTGAGTGTGGAGAGAAAATACGGCTGCAGAGATCCTAAAAGGTTCAGGATGCCACTTTCTCTGCAAGTGTATGGGGGGAAAAAAATCATCTTGTTGATATTCTTACCTCGGAAGAAGTCGGAACATAGTTTTCCCAGGAAGTTGGAGTGAAGCTCTCTGATTGGCTGAATTGTGTATCTATAGAGCCGGAGTGAAGACTGGGCGAGTTTGCCCAATGAGGAGATCATATGATGGGCCTCTGACATCTGGTAACTGCCAGACTCGGCCTTCCGGCATGGTTTCATAGCGTGCGTGCCGTGACCTTTGACCTGCATGTACTCCGCTGTCTCGTTACTCTGAGACGTGAGGAAAAAAAACGGCATGAATTTAAACGAGAATGTGGAAAAGAAAAAAAACTGTCTAAGTTTCTCTGACAGGCAGCATCATCCAACAACTCGTGTTATATTTTCAATTTTAATATTTTTTATGAGAATAAGCAGGATTTTTTAGTTTTCATTATTTTCTCTAAATTGGCATTTTAAATATAAAATGTTGAAGGAGTGAAGGAGCTATGCTGCCTGTTTTTACACTAACAGCACTGAATGCAACTGCTCAGATAACAAAAAAAATTATAATTGTGACCAATAACAGTGTTCTTACATTTACATGTTGTCATTTAACCCCAAATGATCATTTACACAAAATAACCTCTACTGGTGCCAATTATTACATGAAGAACCAGTGGTTCGACAACCACAGGGGGATTTTGGCCGGAGCTATTTCAGTTCATGAACCATTTCTGAGGAGCTGATTGTGGTTTTGGCGCCAGAGCCAGCAGACCGTCTTCTGCAGTAATGAATCCTCTGAAGGTTTCCTGCTCAGAACCTTGTTTATCTCCTGGTCCCCCCCCCCCCCCCCCCCCCGCACTCGCGGCCGCCCCCCCCCCCCCCAGCACAGTGTCCACATGTGTACATCCTGTAGATCCCTTTTGAGATTTCACATCCTTTCTTTTTGTTTATTCCTTTACTTAACATGAAAAAAAAAACTGTTTGCCTCCCAGGTGTGATGGTTCCAAATATGGCCTCTGAGTCCTCTGGTCTTTTCCAGAATTAGGCCCGATGAGGTGATTACTGTGTGTGTGTGTGCGTGTGTGTGCGTGTGCGTGCGTGCGTGGCTCAGAGAGTCTGCAGTCAGACCTAGTCTCGGTGTGTGTGTGTGTGTGTGTGTAGCTCAGCCGGTTAGGACAGTGTTGTGGGTCCTTGTTTGTCTCTTGTGTTTGTTTATTTTTTATTTCTATGTAACATTTCATTGACGCTGTCCACTCCATGTGATCCCTGAACAGTTCACTTCCTGTTTAGACTACTTCATGTTCTTACTCCCGTCACTAACTTTGACTTTATCTTTACCAAGGATTTAAAAAAAAATTATAAAATAATAAATAACCTTGGATAAATCTGCACAAGGTCTGAAATGTAAACATGCCAACTTGTTATTTTACATGGGTTTATATGTGGTTTGTTGTTTATTATGCGGGGTCACTGACATTCCTGGGGTCTTTGATTTGTTTGATTTAAATGGTCACGTGTTCACAGAAAGAATAAGAAGATATAATGTGTCCTGCATATAAACCCCACGTAAAACCACAAGTCGTCTTTACATTTACAGTTCTCAGATGGATGAAAAGAAACCGAATGGTATTTCTCGTCTGATCCAATTCCTGAAATCAAACGTTTATTTATCTATTTCTTTTGAAATGTCGAAGTTGCCACGGTGATGAGAGTAGTTTGTTTTTGTCTCTCGGTGAACGAGTGCCCGCTGCTCTGTCTCCTGCATGCGTCCTGTGAGCGTTTGATCGTCCTCTCTCAGCTGTGTGCCTCTCTCTCTCTCTCCTGCAGCCTCGTCATGAGTACTTTAATGTGCCTGTGTACTGATCCTCACTGATGATGATGATGATGATGATGATGCTGCTGCTGCTGCTGTTCTCCACCCTGCATGCTGAGCTGCTCCCTTCTATCTGCCCCCTCAGCTCCTGTCATCAACACCCCCCCTTTTTTTTATTTGTTCAGTTTTATTTTTATTTTTTCCCCCTATGTCTCGTTTTTTCAGTCTGAGTGACGCCACGTGTCACCTGTTCCTTTATACATTTTTTTTCATATATTCTCACTTTTAATTAAAGACGATGTATTTAGAGTTGAGGTTTTGTCCTTGTTGCGGTTTCATGGGACACACTAGCTTTTTATTATAGGTCCGGTAATAATTATTCTGGTGTTTGTATGCTTTTAAATTATTCATAGATCCTGATTATTTTAATGTTAAGTCAATTATTAGCAACGAGGTGGCTCTTAAGGTAAATCCTTCATTAATGGGATTAATACGAAAGAAATATTGGCACTAATGAACCCAGGGCTATGTACCCTCGCATGAATTAGCCTGGCATAGATTGATTATAATTACACACTGACAAAGCGCTTACAATGTTTTACATTGTTCATGTGTCCCACTGACTACAACAGATCGTGACGATGAACTGAGGAGGTTTTATCAATGTATTTCATAGATCATGAATAAATGGTTGATGGTTCTCGGTCCCTTTAGAACACTGTCGTTGTTTTCTTTATTGTAACTGAGTGTTCCCTTTTATTTATGATGGGTCATTTTTGTCCCCCCACCTGTTCCCAACCTTTTTAGTTGTCTCCATCCATCGTACCGGTAAAAATCTGCCGCTGGAGGCTGAAATGTTGAAATGTTTTTCGTGCCTCTCTGACGCAACTCTCTTTACTTTGTGCTGAACCTTGTTGTAGGATGCCAAAGTAAGTACGTCGTCTCTTTGTCTCTGACCAAAGCCACAAACTCTGATGTTTTCTTGTTTTGACTCCTGTACGCCCGTGTCTTTGTGTAGGTGTACGTCTCCACACAGATTTTTATTTTTTTAAGTCAATATATGTGAAATAATTGGTGGCTTTATTACATTTTTGCAGCTTTAACTTATTGCAGCTGAACCTTAAATATATAAATATGAGCCCCATCTTTGCATTTATTTTATCTTTACATATTAAAAAAAGATTGTTGCTTGTAACTTTTAGCTATTTACAGAAAGCCAATAAGATTCCCTCTTTACCATGACTGCTGACCAGATGAACTCATCACAGTGTGAGTGTTTGTTTCTTGTTGACATTTGTGTGTGTGTGTGTGTGTGTGTGTGTGTGACCATCCACAGGAAGCAGAAACCCCGAACAGCACACTGGAGGAAATTGGACTGACATAAACATGGACATCATCATCTTCATCATCATCATCATCCAACGACCTACACAGGCCTCTGTGGACCACCTACTCAGCAGTATGTAGATGCACAACCTCACAATCACACAATCAGTGAAATAACACAATGCCAAGCCCCTAATTCTAACCCCTCAAAAATGACCTTTCAAGTTGTGTCCTCACAATGATGGATTTGAACCCAAAATTGTCCTCACAATCGAGGAATGACATGTGCATACTCACACACACACACACACACACACACAGTGACAATGTGATCACCCCATCCTGTGATTCTGTAGGTTCATGACCTCAGAACAACATCTGGATGTCAAATGTGGCAGTGAATGCCTATAGAATGATGATATATTTATTAGGGAAGGGAAGTCAAAAGAATTACATTCGGAAAAACCAAAGATTTATGTTTCTATGCCTTACAATGTTTTATCACGGTGACGCACAACACGAAAGAGTGTGTCCTGGGATAAATAAACTTTAATTAATATGTGAATTAGAAGAAATAGATTGTACAGATTTGTCCTTATCGTTACTACTGTACTACTACTACTTTTATATTTATTTTTCTGACAAAAAACCACCACTGTAAATGTCAATAACTTAATATATTTAATCAGTATTCAAAAGGCTCAATTTGTTTTTATTTATTTTTTTACTTAAAGCTGAATCAATCCTTTTTGGACACAAGGTGGCAGAATTACGCAGCGAGCCCTGAAATGTCCCTGGATGGTGTTCACAGGCTTAATGTGCAACTAATTATTTAAAGATGCGGAAATAACCAATAACTTTCATATTTTTACATCTGCATCTTTGAATGTGAGCATTGAATATACATCATCCCTGTTTTGATACATTCAATAAATGAAAGCCCCATCACACCTTATGTCTTATTGCTGATGGAAGAAACCGAGTGACAGGCCATAGTGTGATGTGATGCCTTAGAATGATATTTAATCCGGATTTCATCTTCCACTGTGTTTACATCGTTATGAGGCTGAATTGAGCTGTTTTGATCCAAAACCTTTTTTTAGTTTAATTTTTATAATAAATTATTGAATAATCACTTTTTCTTTTTTTCCCGAAAAATGTTATCGTCTTCCTCATGTCACTTTTATATCACTTTACATTTGCATTTTGATGGTGTGTGTGCGCGTTCGCGTAGCTCAGACGTGTGACCAATGCGGTTCCATTATGTGTGTGTGTATATAGGACAGGACGTGTGTTTACTTGCAGAGGATGGATTGTGTTGTTTCCTGTCATAGTGTCTGAAATGGATAAAAGGAGGAAGGTTGTATTTTTGTTGCTGTTAAGTTGAGAGCAATAAAGGATCCTCCAGGGAGAAAGAGCCTCTTTCCTTCTATTCTTCTCAGTTCACATTAGAACCAACAACCTTTTTTCCTTTTGGTGATGTGTCTGCGTTTAGGGAGCATGAGAGGCAAAGACCTGCTTTTTGTTTCATATGTTTTATTAAACACAGAAACAACTGAGAAATGTAGAGAGAACAGGTAGACAGGTTATTGACATCTGGTGAGTAAAATAGGAACCGTATGCTGCAGTTTACATGAGTGTAAACATAAAAGACAAAAGGATCATGGGTAAATCTCCCTGAGAAAGTTTAGTCATAAACAGGAAGAACAAAAAAGCTTGTTTAGACTTGATCACAGGAGAATATTACATCAGTGTGTGTGTGTGTGTGTGTGCGCGCGTGTGCGTGCGCGTGTGCAGGTTGAGAATTACTGTGAAACGTTCATATTACCCAAGGGCCTTCACAGTATTTCAGTTTTATACTAATAGGAATAAAGTGATATTTAAAATAATATAACATATATTTACTGTACTACTACTACTGCTTGTGCTACTGCTACTTTACCATAATACTATATGTAAATAGTTTAAATGATCCTAGGGTTTTTTTTTATTTAAGTTACATTTTGTGAACGTTTTTTCCTCCATAAAAACGTGAAATGTTTCACACACTTGGTGATGTTTCTCAGTCTCTTCAGAGAGGATCAATTCTGAATATTGAATTCCTTCCCATTGGTCAATGGCTCTCACTTTCCTCCTTTAGCATGTCCTCAATCTCTTGGTCCCAGTTTTCGTGGTCGTGGTTTTCGTTGTCAGCCAACACGTCGTACTCCTTGAGCTCCTCCTGCAACTCTCTCTCCCAGTCCGGGGTCTCCTCTGAAAAGAGAGAAAAACGTTGAATGTCGAGGAGCTGGTGACCAATTCGGCATGATAACCCCGTTTGGTAGAAAACACTCACCCTGACCCAGGACCAGCACTTCCTTATTTATCTCACTCAAGTCAAACGCAGGGCTGGTGGAGATGTTCATGACTTCATCCTTTCATCATCACAGAAACGCCACTGATTTCAGTCCATTTATGTGATTACAACAAATAATGTTTTATTTATCTGAGCACAGGCGGCTTACCTCACTCAACTTTGGTTTGGCAGCAGGAGTTTTGTCTTTAACTGCACCTGGGGAAAAAAAGATCACGGACTATATGAGTTATAACCTACTACTGCTTTTAACATCTCAATTAAACAAACTGTGGCACAAAAGTAAAATACAATAACCAGGTTACACACACAAAAGTTTCTTTATATGCTGATATATAACACAACGTTACCTCACCTCACCTCCCCATTTGTTTAAACCTCTTTAGTTATTTCTGGATTTGTGTGAGAGAAGCTGTGTTTCATTTGTTTCATTTTTTTTTTCTTCTCAAGCGGTGTAGTTTGACACTGTAGTCAGATTGTACCTTGTGCGGCCTGCAGCGCCGTGAGCTGAGCCGACTGTTTTATCAGGGACACGCGGTAGAAGTAGTTCCTCCAGAAGGCTTCTTCTTTCACCCTGATGAGAATGAGGTTAAATTTAAACGATATATATATATTTTTTTAAATGGTACATGTTGCGGCACGGGAGCCATTCTCACTGTTTAGGGACCAGGTGGAAGCGCATCTTCCGGAGGAGCTCGTCCTCCTCCAGTATCACCATGGCAACCGGATACATTTGCTCAAAGTCAAAGGGAAACTGCACCCCAGCCGGAGGGTCTCGCAAAAAATTCCTTTTGTCCTGTCAAAAATAATAAAAGCAATAAGGTGGAGTTATTCTTTTTTGAGGATAATATATCTAGACTGAATGGCTGAAAATAAAGGAGTTGCACCAACAGCTGAGAGAGCCAAAATCTGTTGCTGGACAGTGTCCTCTTCATTATAACCGACCCATGGTGGAACAGCAACACCTACAACGCAATGAAAACTACACTGCAGTTGGTGGTATTGTGATGAATGTAGGAACATGGTCACTCAAAGTTACATGGCCACAACGTGCGCTGTTCTCACCAAATGTTTTGGCTTTTTTCTCCTGAACGAACTTCTCTTGTTCTTTCTGAAAATCCCCTAAAAAGGTCTGAGGGAGGAAACGTGGATTATCCGCCACAGGAACTTCCAGCGTGCACAGAAGGATGTGATGATGTCATTGTAAGATGTGAGGGACATTTACCTGATCAATAATCCCATTTATTTTGCCTTCCTCTACACTTTTCTTCAGTGTTTGAGCCGTTTCCAGCACAGACTCGGACAGATTCTTGGAGGCACTGCTGGCGAAGTTATACATGAAACCTGCAAATATATATATATAAGAATAAGAAAGAAATATAAGAACCGAAGTGAGATTATTCTGTTTCAGACTCTTGAGCGAGTGGCTCAGATTTACCTGTGAAACCTTTAGCTTTCTGTAAGAGTGGATGAGGATCCGAAGGTTTGTTGTTTTCATTGCAGCTCGTTTCTCGCTCACTGACGTCATCAACAGCTTCTTCTGTTCCAAACCAGGCCCCCCACTTGTTTAACATACTATCGCTAAAGGAAGAAGAAGATTTTTAAGCCTAAACCTTATTAATAATTGTGATTTATTACTTTTAAAGTCTCTGTTTTTGTCCGCTGACGTTTCGAGGATCCGTCGTTTCCGCAAAGCTTCGAGGTTTGACCCTGCCACGCACCCGTAATTTAGCGGGTTGTCATGGAGACGCGAAAAGTTATAATAGCTATCCAAAGACGAGTCAGTTGTATCTCGACTCGTTAGTTAAACATTTTAAAGTTAACAAATAAGTAAATTAGCACGTGTTTGTTTCTCTAACCGGCATCGAGGGTGGTTATTTTAGAGCAGTGCTATCCGATGCTAACGCTAGGTGGCGCGCTCTCGCCGTGTGTGTGGTCCACTTGTTGTGTGTGCGCGGATGGAGTTAGCTTAGCTTAGCATAGCATAGCCCGGCTGCGTTAAAGTCTCCGGAGTGTGTCAGTGTGTCGCTGCTGCTCCGGATCATCCAGCGGAACACGGGGCTCAATTCACCGGGGCTCCACACCGCACAAAGCCCGGGTTTACACTCCGCGGATAGCCGCTCAGCGAGCCGGACATGAGTTGCTCCACCGGGGGAACTTGATGAAATCATCGATTATTGCGGATAAAAGTGTGATAAAGCTTCGAGCCGCACCGAGGGAGCTCCGCTGTTGACCGGGGGTTATCCCACAACTTCCAGGTAAGGTCAGCGCTCTACACACTTATTCTACACGTTATAGTTTATATTTATTCACAGAGTAAAGTGTCTCCGACAGTTTATTAGTTTGTGCTGTGATGAATGAGCGCTCGTTTGACTCTGACGGGTTGTGTTACCTGTTTGATTGTGTGGCCACAGGAGAAGATGGTCTCCATTGTGTTGCTCCACATTGTGACTGTGTGTAACTCTCTCTCTCACACACACACACACATATAAGAGCATTACGTTTAAATCAGCCCGTCTGGATAGTGACGGCAGGTGTTTGCTGACACCGAGTCCCTTTAATTCCATATAAACACGAATTACATAGACAAAACATGAACAAATAAACTCGACGCAACATTCAGGCGTTCATTGTCTAAAGCCTTTTCAAATTAAGAGCATTAAGGTCAGGCCACGTTAAATATAATCCTTTTGGACATTTTTGATATCGCTGATTGTTTTTCTGGTTTATCTGAATTAAGACGACATAGATTTTATAATCTGGCCAAAGTTAAAGTTGCGTCAAGATTTTTGGTATAATGGTCAATCCCATAATCACCCCACAGCTTTCGTGTGATGTTATGAAGCTGCAGATTTTTAAATAAACACAAATTAAATTAAAGATCATGTAAGTTTAATCCTCTAATGATTGTTTTTAGGTTTCCAGCAGCAACTCGTGTTATTTACAAATCAGTGCTGGTATTAATTAACAAAAATATTTGTTATTAAATTGTTATGGGCAGCATTCCTTAAATACAAGTAATATGTTATTAAAATAGTATTTTAAATATTATTTATTTATTATATATATATATTATATATATTTAGCCATTCCTAGAAGAGTCTCTAAATAATTTAGGCTGCCTGCAGTGATTATATAGATTACCAATCAATCAATAATCTCTTCAGGTCCTGTTCAGCTTCAACAAGGGGTTTGAAAGATCAGATCACACTGAGGTGTGAAACTAATCCATGTTTTTTTAAATGGATTATTAGTAGGTGTGATTTTTAGTCTTGCTCCTTAGAACCAGTGAATATTGAGCCGGGTTGGCTTTGGGGGTCTCATCAGCATGACACTGCAACAGAACATGCACAGAGATTATTGCTCCCGAACTATTTGTCTATTTGTAAACAAGTGTTTTATTCGTCAGCGTGAAATCAAAACAAATTCTCTTTTGTTGTTTTGTATGACAGTGCCATGGACGCAGATGGCTATAGAAATGATCTGCACTACACAGAAGCAGGGAACGTGTGGCATGTGATGCAGAAATCTGGAGATGTGGATCAGAGGAGCAGAGAGGGGGGCGAAGGCTGTCGGCTGGTGGATGTCTTTCTGTCAGGAGGCGCGCCGTGGGGATTCACGCTCCGAGGAGGACTGGAGCATCGGGAGCCGCTGCTCATCACCAAGGTGAGTCCACCGGCAAAATACTTTTACCGCTTAACGGAGAAATGAGGTGTTCAGTTCAGGTTAGCTGCAACAGCGAAATATCTTTTGCAGCTTTAACCGGGCGACATGCTTTATTTGATTGAATTTCTTTAAATGGTCAGTGTCATTGACAGATTATACATTTTAGTTCTGTTGCAGACATCGGTGAATAATAACATTGACCTGCAGTATGACCATATTCACAGTTTAAACCCTGTTCACCAAATTATTGACAAATAACCAGCAAGTGGTGTGTATTTTTTGTTTATGTACCTCTGTGTCAACCTTCAACGTTCATAATGAATGATTCATTAACTTAGATTAATAGAACGTGAGGTCACGGGCAATGATGTCCAGTAAAGTTAAACATTACTCTGTGTTTATCACTTTTGGTCCTGGTGGCACACACTCAGATTATATTTTGACCAGCTGATGTCATCTAACAAAAGACAAGGTGATGATTACTTAGGTGATATTACCTCACACTTCACTTATTACATAGCCAACACAAGGCTGTCTTTTGTTTGTGTGTGTGTTTTTACAGAATAGGAAATAGTCATAATAATAATAATAATAAAAGTAGATGAAGGTGATGAATGTACATAAATATTAACAGTTTAAGATACAAATGCCAGTTGTGTGCATGTAACTTGTGTGCGAGCATGTGACCGAGTAACACGCCCTCTTTGCATTGTCACGCTCTGCCCATCCCTTTGCCTGCATCCTCATCACATTCACAGCTGACTCAGACATAGCGTCGTTTTCAGACGCTAATTATAACACACACACAAAAAAAAACAGTCACCTGAAATTCACATCCCGACTGAGAGCCGTGATCTTCCGCCTCAAACTGGCGTGTGAGTGTGTGCAACTACATTCATATATATATGTATACTGGTAACTTAACCTATCTTTAGCCTTCTCTCTTTCTCTGCCTCTCCCTCTTCCTCTTTTATGCCATGTTCTGTTCTTTTTTATGTATGTACAGCATTTTTAACTCTCACCAGCTGTGGCACATTTGGCACATTTTCGCTGCACGTCTTGTAAAACGGTGTGCGCTTTCAAAGTCAGCGTTTTATGTCGAATTTTAACAGAGCATGCACTGTAGCTTGTAACTCTCATATGCCTTTACTTAAAGATGGGCGGTGTGAGCCATGAGAGAGAGAGAGAGAGAGAGAGAGAGACAGGGAGGGGGGGGCAGCTATTCCCAATCAGCTCTGAAATCACACTGTAACCTCACCGCTGTGTTCACTATGTAATGATTTACTACCAAAGACCTTGCGGGGGTTCATTCGACGTCGGTGCCGCACCAGCACCTGTTGGTCAGGAGTTGTGTTCCTGCCTCCTGGTTTCTGTTGGCCTGTGTCTGTGTTGACCCAAAGGACGTTCCAAAGTCCAGCTCCCCCCGGGGGCCGAAACTCAGGATATGTGGCTTAGAGGGATACAGTCCGGGTCCACTTTCGGCACATTGCTGCAGGTTTTGGCCAGCATGTGACTCAAATGACTAGAATTGTGAGCAATTTTAAGTCTTTAAGCTGTGAGATTAAATAGCCCATTCACATTACGTTGAATTGTGGGTTGCCCCGCTGAACTGCAGCTCCGATATTCCACAACAGTATTTTATTGTTAACCATAAGTCGCTGAACGCCACGCCGTTACTCCGAGGACGAGTGGATCTGGGTTGTCTAATATCTGATGGTAAGATATGTACATTTTTGAGAAGTCTAAAACTTTAAATCTGCTGAATCACACTTAAAAGATTTTTTTTTTGTTTTACCAGTTATGAAATGAAGTTAAAGTAAAGTTGTCTTTCGAGTAATGTTGTCGCCGAGTCCACCTGAACATTTGGGTTCTGGTCGTTTTTTTATTTTGTGCCGAGTTGGTTTTCCAGTGCGGAGGGTATCCATGTGGTACCAGGAGCACAGGAGGAATGCTGGGAGCTTTGTTTGATTTTTGAAATGTGGTGAATTATCCGTGACAGGCTGAAGCCCGTAGGAATGGCATGATGGGATAAATTAAGTCAGGATTAGTGATTTTTCTTCTTTCTTTTTTCGCAGCAGCAGCTCTCAGATTACAGCCAGTGATTTACAAGGTGTGTTGTAAAAAAAAAACACTTTGTGTTAACAAGATAAAGATGCAAGTCAGCCCACTATTTCCATTAAAGCCTATCCACTGACCACTGTTTGCTAAAGGCACATTTTTCTCCCACCTGAACGTCTCCGTATGACGTGGGAGTTAAATTCGCGACAGATGACTTTAATTTTCCAAGTTGCGTTTTGATCTGTTGCAGAACACAACCATTGTTTTTATTTAACAATAAAACGCACAATTTACGTGTAAGAAAATACTAAACCATCTCACTTTGCACAGCACCAGGTTTCCTGCAACTTGCTATATGTTTTCTTCTCAGAATCAGAAAAATCTAGTTAACTTTAAATGCTTTTCTTTTACTTTCTAATTATTATTTGAATTATTATTCCAATGTGTCTGTGTTTCCTTGTGAGCTTTATTTGACTTTTTTTTTCCTGTTTAAAATTTTTTTTAAACATGAGGAACACACTTTTTGATGAGGGACTTTTAGAAAACTAAAATGAAAAACAATTATGAAAAAAACAAAACAATTGATGAGCAGTTTAAAGAATTTGTAAAAAAAAAAAAAGAAAAAAAATCCTGGATCTAATTAAAATTCTTCACATTCCACACATAACTCAGGTTATGTTCAAGGTCTTGGTGGACTTAAAGTCCTTAGTCTCAATAAACTTAAATAATCCAGTTTTACCAAACACAGCTGGGTATGCAACTCATACATACATATATATATATATATATACACACACACACACACGTCTCCTCTGCCAGGTTTGGATTTTAAAGCGGCAGAAAGCTGTTCCTACACGCTGTGATAAATCACCTGCAGATAAACAGGTTTTACCAATTATTGAATGACAACATCGTGGGTTCGGGATTGCTCAACCTCTGAGGCCAAAAAAATAAAAAAAAGATTCATACAGAAAAAAAGGATTATGGCTCATGAGAAGAGAGAGACGAGGAGATTGAGATCGTTTTCTATTTGTGGATGTCAGGATTTCGTGGGGAGGAATTTGGAATGCTGGCGGGATTACTGAAGGATTTTTTGAGAAGAAGGAACAGATCAGTGCTCTTTGATGGAGATGTTCTGTAGTATAATGGTTATTTAGTGTTACCTTAACGTTGGTCCTAAAGGACCATTGTTTGATTGTCATTTATTTTTACCAGCCTCGGAGTCACCTCCACCTCTGGTAACGCACAAATCCATGTGCTTCCCCTGCAGATGGGCAAGTGAAACATTATTGTGGTACATCACATTCAAATGATTTATTGGAAGGATTTGGCAGAAGGCAGAGATGCTTAAAACATCTGACTCCATTCACAGAGAAATATGCCAAAAAAACTGAAAACGGGAAAAAAAAACAAAAAAAAAACTACAAGTTGTGCAAAGGTCACCCTCAGTGATATGCGCAGGACGTCTGTCAGCAGAAAAGAAAAAAGACAAAAAAATGTCCTTATATTCCCTTCGCCACCACATCCTTCCCCTTCACGTCCCACGGAGACACGGGAGGCTATTCTGGAGGACACTCAGGATGGCTGCAGCGGGCCTGATTATAGCCCAGAGGAAGATGGTAAACAAAGGACATGGTATGGCTGGGGCTGATTGTTGTTGGATTGCATTGATGTTGTGCCAGGGCTGTCATATATATATATATATATATATTTATTGTGTGTAATTGTGGTGGAGCTTTGTTAGGTTAGATTGTATTGAAGAAAAGAAAAAATGTAGCCCTGGTGCATTGTTGATCTTTAAAACACACTTCAGCACTGACTGACATTATCTTTTATTATCATAAAAACACACACACGCATTGCATTTTTTTTTGTGTGAGTGTGTGTGTGTGTGTGTGTGTCTATTTCTCCCGAGTGCAAAGAAGTAACCCAGGAAAGAAACTACTCCTATATTTTGAGTTTTTTTTCTGAAAACTGGTGACAGGCCCCAGCAGAGGAAATTAAGCATTTTTGAAAAAAAAAAAAGGGGGGAATTGATCCATTTTGAACACATTGTTGAGGCCATTGAAACCATCGGGCTCGGAGCTAAGAGCCACAGACAGGTTAGGGAAGTCACTAAGTACATATTTGGTCTCTTAAACAAATTTGTCAACAACAAGGAGTCATTTCCCATGTTTACTCCGAGGTTTTTTGTGTTTTTTTCTGAAGTTCTGTACTTGGACGGGTAAAGAACACGCTGATATTCTTTGGCGTCGACATTAGTCCGCGTTTGGCTTTTAAGTCGCAGCTCGACAACCAACAGACACTTACTGTCAGTAACAGTTCCACCTCGTCAGTCCAAGAAGATGAAGAAAAAAAAAAAACACGCTTTCCCCTTTCACTTTTGCATTTTCCGCAGAAAACTGCACAACGGGCTTCCTGTTTACTACATGCATGTAAAGTGGTCATGTGACTTTCGGGTGCGTTAATACGTAGATAGCCTCTGTGTACAACTGGTGTTATTTTAATCATAATAATAATAATAATAATAATGCCTTTCATGGAACCCCAGGATGCTTTCCTCATGTCCATTTTAAACTCTTACAGTACAGGCATGTATCAGGCGGTGATTCACTGTCTCACCCAAAGTACACGACCATATCGGGAGCATGTGAGGAATCGCGCCAGCCGTGGTTATAAAATAAAAAACCCCGAGACTCGCAGGAGGAGAGTGAAAGGAGGCCGTATTAGAGGGGAGAAGGCCATATAAGACGTAATGGTCTGCAAATGGACACATACCTCTGAGGGTGAGTCACGTTCGGCCCCTCGCAGCAGCTCCAGAGGAGATCTGATAATCTCGCCGTTCTTGGCGTGCTAATGTGCCACGTTTTCTTTTTTCTGCTTTTCTTTCCACGCCTGACCTCTGCGTCCGTGTGAGGACAGATCAGACCCCCGCCCCCGCCCCCCCTTTGCTGTAGCTGATGGTTTTAATATCTTCTGTACATCTGCACCACTGGGTCCACAGAAGTGTTATTCCAGGTTGTCTGGAACACAATGCGGTTTTGTTTTTACCCGGTGTGGTCACAGGCCTGGTCAGAAGCTTTTTGAAGTCTTTTTAATAGACTTTTATCCTTTGTCTCAGGCTCTCCTGCTGGTCCCTGTTTCCCCTTGTCACAAAACATTATCCGTAACTTCATATTTATTGAGATCATTTTTGATTTCATCTAAACAACAGGAACGTGCCATTTTATTCATGTGAAGGGAAAAAGAAAACAAGAATCAGATTCAGAGCTGAAATGATTCATCATTTTCGTTTTCATAATCACTTTGTTGCTGAACTGATTTATTCTTTTTTTTTTTTTTTTTTTTTCTTTTCTTGGCATGAGAGGAGTAATGGACCCAGTCCAGAGAGAGAAACGTTGCCATGTAAGATCACATTTGAACAATCTGCAACACACTAGGCCTCAAGAGTTGCACATTGGGTGGCTCCAAGGTTATGTTGTATTAAGTGTTGCTCAAATTTCCCACTTTGGTAAGAGGCCCCTGAACGTAACGCATCTCTCAGCACTCCCTGATAAACGGTCCTTGTGTGGGGGGCTTGTCGTAACACCAAGACATTAACACTGAGCGTTTTAGCTCCAAGATGACTCTTATAAATGTGTGTGTGTGTGTGTGTGTTAAATGTTCTTCTTTTGTGGTGTTTTTGTTTTTTTTGGCCTCAGGTTGAGGAGGGCAGCAAGGCGGCCTCCGTGTGTCTCCAGGTGGGAGACGAGCTCGTCAACATCAACGAGATCCCCCTGAGCGGCTTCAGGCAGGAAGCCATCTGCCTGGTGAAGGGCTCCCACAAGACCCTGAGTCTGGTGGTGAAGAGGTAGGTCGCCCTTCTCCTCCTCCTTGCACCTGCTTCTGTCACAGGAGCGCCGTCGCCATGGCAGCGCACACAACAAACGGCGGTGACGGGGGTGATCCTGGCGCCTGTCTGCGCGCCGCGTGTCTCTGTCGATGTGGCTGAAGCATTCTGGGGGTTTTTCCAACATGTCACTGCTCAGTCCTCGGCAGCCGGACAATCCTGTTTTGCCGGGTTGCAGTCAACGGAGAGTTTTGGCGTTCAGCGTTTCATGACGTCATTTTTCCCTGTGGCATCCCACGTAGGCAGGAGGAAGTCATAAAGCAAATGATTTTCCATGTCACTGAGATTTCTGGGTAAATACAACTGCACCTCTGCGTTATCTGTGATGAGGCTTTTCTCTGTCAACAGTCGGTGCCTGTGACTTACCGCCTTTGCCGTGGTGTTAAGTGTCTTTGTGTAGCTGAAGCATCATTTGTCAAGCCAAGTCGTAGAGGCCTCTTGGTTTTGTGTGGAACACTGGTGCCATTGTCTCCGTGGAAGGCCGTCCGCATTTCTGTCTGTATTGTATCATATCATAAACGTAATCCCCAAGCACAAGTCCGCCTCCCGTACAAGGAAGTCCACTCACCATTTGTCACTTATTGTGTTTCATTGTCCCACGCGCACACGCACGCACACGCCGTACTATTGTAGTGTCTGAAAACAGGGATAAAGTAGCTCTCAGTCCTGATGTCACGTAAATGTCAGTCAAACCGCAGCAGCACAGATCTGCTGAAGTAGATCAGTAATCATGCAAATGTATTATTAATATATATATATATGCAAATGTATGCAAAGGGACATCCACACGTACATATCTAACAACGACATTGTCCTGTAAGCTGCAACTACCAACAAGCTCCTGTCAAGTGCATGCAGACAGTCGTCGTCATCACACCAAGTGATAACTGTCTAGATCTCCACAGTGCATGCCCCTGGTAATCCCCCCTCCCCCCCGCCAGATTTTTATTTGTATCCCAAAGGGTTAAAGGTCATTCTTCACCTTGACATCATAACGTTGTGTCCATTATTGAAGGCCATAACTCGGAACGAGAAGGAGGAAATGTCAGCGTGTTTCCTGCAGGTTGACACGTCTGTGGAGACGAAGCCTGGCGGGAGGGGGCGTTGAGTTAAATGGCTGAGATGAGGACGTTTACAGTGGGTGGATTCAACTAGAATAGCGAGAGGATTCTGGGTATTGTCCCAGTCACTGTGCTTGTGATTCTAAAATCGAGACGTTCCCCTACAAGGCCAGGGTGAGTTATTTTTCGTGTCAGGCTGACTTTTTAAAGTCCCGCTCGCCTTTGTTGAAGAATTCACTTCTGACACTCGTTCGTCCTTTCCACAAGGCCACAATAACAAGTCTGCGTCTTATTTAGAAATCCAGTAAAGTGGAGACGCTGCAGCTCAGAACCTCAAAGCGTTCATTCCAGCCTTTTATATTTATATATAGTTTTTTTTTTTCTTCTTCTTCTTTACATTCTCATGCAGCCTGCACGTTGTGCGTGAAACGGGGCGATTGTGTGCCGGTGTAACACAACTCTACTCGTATCCGTGTGTGTGTGTGTGTGTGTGTGTGTGTGTGTGTGTGTGTGTGTGTGTGTGTGTCTGGAGATGAATCTGTGCCTGAGCATGCAACGCTTCTCTTCTTATCTCCGGGATAACGTTGGATCACTGACGGGGAATCAGGAAGCCGTCACAACCTGCTCCTGTCCACAGGTGTGGTTTCTTTACACACAGCACGTGGGCGGAGCCTAACACAACAAGTCACTTATTATTTTTTTGCATGCATGCATGCAGTGACTAATGTGAGATAGTTGGTTCTAATGTCATTTGCGAGGGGGGGGGGGGGGGGGGGGGGGGGGGGGGGGGGGGGGGGGGGGGGCAGAGGAGAGTCCTGACCCGCGTCACAGAGGTGTGGTGATCGTTGTCGTCCTCTCTGCACATGCCTGGACAAAAACGAGTTAACGTTGTGTAAAGCTTCAGCTTCACTTTTGAGGAGAAAAAAATAATAAATGCACCGTTTTTTTTGGCCTATCTCAATCAAAGCCAGAGCCGGGAGTTTAAGTGGCACATTTTATGCACAGTTTTGTTTTCAACCTGCCAACACTAATTACTGTTTCGAGTCAACATGTTGTCATTTGCAAGTTGCTCGCCCCAAACTTGTAATTTCTCAAAACAATATGCAGCAAATGCTTTAAAAGTTGAATTCCTGGGAGGAATATGGCACCAAACCGTATATGGTCTGAACTTCACGTCTGTCTTTAAAGCAGCTGCGGGGAAAACGCACTGTGCACACAACACTGTGGTATTTTGAACCAGTGCAGCTTAAATTCACAGAAACACATAAAGTGTTTTTTTTTTTGTGCCAAAATAAACCAAAAAAACTCTGTCTTCATCATTTTACCTGCATGCCGCTCTAACTTGGTGCAGAGAGGGTTTTTTTTATTTTTTTTTATTCAGGACCCTCACAGTCAGGACCCCCTTCCTCCTCCTCCTTATTGAGGCGTTTTTTTTGTTTTGTTTTTTTACATGCAACCAACTGTGGAGTGAATCATTCAAACTTTACTTGAATTCTCTCCTGGCCGGTGGTTTCCCCCTCCTGGCACGGCCGCAGAAGTACCACTGAAGAGGGCTCAGCTTAAACTTCCGCTTCTTTTTTTCATAATTTTTTTTTCCCACTTCCGCACTATACGTCGGAGTGGTTATTTTAGATGTGTGTATTCTGCACTGAGGTTTAGTGCGCAAGCCAATTACGCCTGGAAAAGCGTATTGGGCCTCATTTACAGTGAAAGCGCTCGGTGCATGCAGGCTTACATTTACCGGTATTTCTTCCTCTCAATAATCTCGTGTAGTATGTGTGGAACGCCGTGCGCTCAATTCCTGTCGTAAGAAAATAGATTTATTCAAATCGTTTGGATTTTCAAGCTCGGGGACATCGTAGTGGAGGGATTTGTAGTGTTTGAGTGATACTCTCAACTGTACACCTGTAGGCCAAGGTGAGTGGGCAGCAAGTGGCGGAATGTGATTGACAGGACCAGGGTCCTCCAATCAACCCTTTGGGGGGAAAAAATAAAAATAAAAACTGTCCAATTAAGGAGGAAATGATGATGGAATTTAAGAGTGTCATCTGATGGAAGTTTTTTTTATTTGATTCATTTTTTTAAAAGCCTGTGGGACATGTAGGACTGTGCTGTAGGGATGTGGTGGGGACGCTCCAGGTGTTTGTGGGCTGTGGGTGGGTGCGGGCAGGCCCCCCTGACCCGACGGCTGGTATTCCACTCAGCTCAGGAATGCGCCGCTCACGGTTCACCTCTCTCACCCCAAACATCAACCCTTGGATTGTGGCTTCTGCTGAAGAAGCTCTTTGTCAGACCCTCAGGGCCCTAGATATTCTAGGTGTTTTCCTTCGATAATTCATATCAGTGTGGCCACTATACGGTATATACAGTCCAAGACCCAATTATGAACAAAACTTACTTGTTGACTTACAAAATCGACTAAATCGGTTTTTTTTATGTGCAGGATTACATTCCAGATGTGATTAGTTACATGATAGTGGAATTAGACAATAATTAAGGAATCCCTGACACCACATGTGTTGTGCGTGTGTTGTGTTCTCACAACGCGGTATAGAGAAGGGTGTGTGTGTGTGTGTGTGTGTGTGTGTGTGTGTGTGTGTGTGTGTGTGTGTGTGTAAATAAAAAGGTTTAATGCAATAAAAAAGCAGCCCAATAAGACAAATTAATTATTGAAGTAACAGGTGTTCAAAAATCAATTAAGTCATATATTGATCTATTTTTTTCGTTTTAAGTTCATACCTTTCCTAAACTTCAACAAACTTCACCAGTTAAACAAAACCATAAACAATCAATAAGGACATAAAACACGTTCAAGTCATTTATTTCACTTTTGGTGTGTTCCATGTGTCTCTGACGTCTCAGCTCGGGCACTTTTTCAAAGCTCATTATCCGAAAGCTTTCAGGAAACTGGGTGCCCTCGCACCCTGGAGATCACCGTGTTGTCACGGTAACGGTAGAAAGGCACGTCTGCCTCACAACGGGGGAGACGGACAGAGAAGGCTCCCCGCGTTTCATCCCCTCATTAGCATATCGGCCCCTCGGAGCCAATGGGACGAAGGCGAGGTACGGGAATACTAGGAGGAGACTGGCTGTGACAATAGCACCCCCCCCCCAACCCCCCCCCCTCCCCCCCCCCCTCTCTCTCTTAGGGGTACCCCCCCCCCCCCCCGCCCTCCCACCATAATCCTGAAGGAAATCTCCCCTTCAGTTCAAACTACTTCAGCTCACAGAACTTAGTTTTCAGAAATGCCCACAGTGTGTAGAGCGTGGTGTGGTTGTGTTGTCTGTGCGTGTGTGTGCGTGTGTGCGCAGGAAGTGGATCAGCGTTGGAGTTGTGCAGCGATGCCCTGACCGTTTGTTTTTAGCTCCGTCTGTGGAGGGTCTGAGGAATGTGGTTCCTGAGCAGCCACTTTTCAAATTAAGATTCTTCTTTTAGTCTTTGCTCTTTTTTCTTTTTTTTTTATAAAACAATCCCATTCTTCTCCGTGTGCGCGTTGAATCCTTTCATCCAGATGTTCGGTGAGTGGAAATCCAACTTTGTCCTTTGTTTCATTGACTTGTTGAGGCCCGAAACATTTTGTTTTGTTTTTTTTGACTCTGTTCTCCCTGAGAGCATCTCTCATGTTTAGGTTGAACACACTGGAGACATTTAACATATTGGGGCTTTCTGTGTTTTTGGTTTTATGACCCTAATACTCTGTTATTGTTTTGGCAGTGTGTGTGTGTGTGTTTTATCTTTCATTATGAGGTCATCCTTCATTGAGGTTAAGCCCCGATCAGAAAGACTTAACATTTCATAGACAAATGTAAGTTAATCTTTGAGTGGGGAAAAAAAATCTCAGTATTTCAACTTTAAGATATATTGTTTCATTACTGATATTTCCTGCGTGAGAATGTGGACCGGTTGGTTCCGGACACATCTGAAGTGAGGTTTGGGGCTGACCGGTGATCGGTCTCTTCCCCCTGCCCCCCATCCCCGACCCGACTGATTCACTTTCCTGGCATATCTGTGGCGGCCCAGCTGTAGCCCTGACGATAGGCCTAATAAAACCGGGCTCATTTGCATTCCAATAGCAGGCGCCGTGTGTGGTGTGAGCCGCTGGTGCCCCAGAAAGACAGGCTGCGAGGGGGACAAGGAAGACTGAGCTCCACCACGTTGGCTTTTTCTTTGTCCTCCAAAATAGGCCTTAACTCTAATCCACTATCATTTTAATTTGTTTGTGGAATTGTCCCCAATTTTTTTTTATTGAGCGTCATCGGCCTCAATCTGAAAAATTCAAAAACGTAGGTGCAAATATGACGACTTGTTATATGTATTTGACCCAGCGGGATTTATTTTATTTTTTTAAGGTGTTCCTCTGACGGGACCTCTTGTCATCAGATCACTGTGAGGGGCTTTAGACAAGGTGACTGAGGGTGCAGGACCTCCTCACCCTGGGGGGCTTTGTGGGGCAGGTCCAGGGTCCCGATGAGAACGAAAGAAAAAGAAAAGCTTTTTGTAAAAAAAAAAATAATAATAATCTTGACCAATGTTTTAGGGTGAGGGTGTTTTTTTTTTGTTTTTTTTTTATCTGCAAAAGAGAATTTCATAGGAGTTATCCAAATAAATCAGTGCTTCTCTCTTTCACCCCACACATGACAGAAGTTTCTTTTTTACAACTTTTATTTTGACTATAACTATAAGTGTCACTGCCAAAAAAATAAAAAATAAAACATAAAGGCCAACCTCTGTTAAACGATGTGATTTTATCCGTCTGGGTGGCAGACGACAGCTTGGAGCGAGGGGTGAGGTAGCTGATCTGATTGTGTAAGAGATTCTCTATTTGGGATAAGTCCCCCGCCCCACGCTGGGGTTGTGTGTTCCCACCGGGACCATATGGCCAAAGCCTAAGCACAACCAGCTCACCTCAGTTATGTGGATTTTTTTAAATGAGAGAGCAGAGAAATTCATCCCTGGTTCTAAGATCTTGTCTCAATGTTCATCATGTAGGCTTGTTTTTTTGTTTTTTTCCACATTTCTCAACTTTTATGATAATCATACATTTCACCAGCAGAGGGCGCCAACACATGGTGTATTTTTCAACCACGACACTGCATATTATAATCTGGTGAATTATAGTGCGGTGCGGTTTGTTCTGGCTTAACTCAAATAACTTCTGTGCAGTGTAACAGACACACAACGCGACTGGTCTAAACGTCAGCTGGTCTTTGTCATGCATTGTATTGTGACTCCAGTGAATTGTGGGTGAGCTCTTAGTGTATGTGTTCCTCCTCCTCCTCCCCCCCCCACCCCCCTGCTGCCTAGGAATATGAAAATGGTGGATATTGTAGGTCAGAAAATGCCCTCAGAGAATGACGTGCATGTGGCGAGAAGCTTTCTCACGAAGATTTTGCGAAGTTCCATGAGGTACAGTTCTGTGGCTTCATCAGTAATCAGTAGAAACTGTCCCCCACACCTCCTCGTACCCCCCCCCCCCCTCGTACCCCCCCCCCCCCCGCCCCCTCCCTCCCTGTGCTCATAATCGCATCAATCATTGGTTAATATCACCTTCATTCCTCTCCCGCTCCTGCCCTCATTGGCATGCCCTCATTAGATGAATAACATTAGTCCCATTTCGTGCCGCATGTTGAACACCGTCTTGCATTGTGTTTGATTGATGTGGTTGATGTCATTGTATGTGTTTACGTTGTCTTGACATGCCATTCAGAAAGAACCGCTTTAAGGGGTCTGTTTTGTTCAGACTTTCAGATTAAGCCATTTTTTTAAAACACAGAACACATTTTGATATAGAGGCAGTAACACAAGTAGAATAAAGTGATTCTTTGTGGAGTAGCAGCAGAATTGTCAGATTCCTCCATGGAAGCTCACAGAAGGAGTGTGTCTCTAATCCACGTTGTGTTTTTTTGCCCTCTGTGCAGACGGAACGAACCCATAAGCAGGCCTCACTCCTGGCACTCCACCAAGTTCAACGAGAACCAATCGGAGGCCATCAAAACTCAGTCCCCGCCCACAACGGCCTGGCAAACCAGATATGATGCCAGGTAAGTCTGTGTTGGATATCCATCTTTATGATCGTGTGCCAAACCACTTTATATGGTAAAACCAAAGGTCATTCCTTTGACCTTTGATTCCATTGATTCAAAGGGGGGGCGTTATTAACAGTCAGGATTATATTTTATATATTTTTTTGTTTTTTCATTTTTGTGTCCTGTCCATTCCCTTCCAGCTCCTCCTCCACCGACCTCTCCTCGGGCTGGGAGCAGACCAACCTGCGCAGGGTGTCCGACCAGTTCAGCTCTCTGGGCAGCATGGACAGCCTAGAGCATGTGTCCCACCCCTACCCGGCCGGTCAGCTGTCCCCCGCCAAGTCCAACAACAGCATGGAGCACCTGGGAGGCGGTGGAGGTGGAGGAGGGAAACGAGACTCCGCCTACAGCTCCTTCTCCACCAGCTCCGGCACGCCGGACTACACCCTGTCGCAGAGCAACGCCGCCTCCACGGAGAACATGCTCTACAAGGTCAGCCAGTGGGACGCCGGAGGAAAACAACACAACAACAACAACAGGAACAGCCACAATCTGACGGAGGGAGACAGACTCGCGTACTTCCAGATGCCCGGGGTGGGTGCCGGTGGCGACGCACCACAGACGGAGGACCCGGCCGGCTCACGCCACTCCACCTCCAGTCGCGCCAGCTTTGGGCCGGTGTGGCACGTACCGGAGAAGAAGAAGTCGGCGTCCCCTTCGCCCCCGCCGCCTCCACCCGCTCGCAGTGACAGCTTCGCCGCCACCAAGGTGCACGAGAGAGGGCTGGTGATAGCTCACCCTGAGGGTCCAGAGTCGCACACGGGCTCCTCTAAGACCTCCGCGGAGAACCGCCGCAGCATCAACGTCTCCCTGAAGAACGACAGCGAGGCTCATCACTTTTCGTCCGAGAAATCTGCTCCAAACCAGTTCAGCACCAACAAGCAGTTCTCCCAGTCCAGCTGTGATGTTCGTCAGGGCCAGCCACCGCACCATCAGAGACACCACAGTGACAAGAGCACTCTGTACTCTCAGCCCTGGGCCGCGCCGAAGCCTCAGAGCGCCACCGCAGGAGGAGGAGGAGGAGGAGGAGGAGGATACCACTGCAGCCCGCAGGAGCTGCCCACCAACACTGCTACACAACATTACACTCACAACCAGAGACGCAACGCCAACTCCTCACTGTCCGCAGAGCCACACACGGACAGCGGTGGACAGAGTCGATATTACTGCGTCACCACCTGTCAGCCCACGCAGGGTAACCCGGGAAAACCGGAGGACAGGAGGAGTGTGAGCGCGGCGGATTCAGGCGCGAGCGCGGCGGAGCACAAACCTCTGAGTCCTCCGACGCTCAGCAAACTCAAGTACCCCCTGCCCTCGCAAAGTAAAGACAACAACGCATACAACAAGCACCAGGTGACCACCGTGCCGGAGACCCCCGCACCCTTCGGCTCTGATGATCGGGGGGTCCAGAGAGGACACACAAACGCACAATCCACAGAAGCCCAGTACACACACTACACAAGCGCCAGACAATCTGAGCACCGCAGGTCTCTTCCGCTCTCAGCCCAGGACGGCGTTAGGTTTCAGGTCAGCAACAAAATCAGCGCCCACGCCACCCCCATGCTGCACTCTCTGTCCTTGGACGCTGCCGTCGCCGACCAGGAGGAGAAGAGCAGAGGCTCCGCCTCCTCCTCCTCCACCGAGGAGTCTCCGGAAGGCAAGCAGGTGAAACGCCAAGAGCGCTTCGCCACCACGCTGCGCAACGAGATCCAGATGCGACGCGCCCGGCTGCAGAAGAGTCAGAGTGCGGCGGCGGTGCTTCCAGGCTCGGAGGGCGAGGTCGAGGAGGACCGTGGCTCCGCCCCTGCCTCCTCCGCAGACGGGTCCTTCTCCAACACCTACAAGGACCATCTGAAGGAGGCTCAGGCTCGCGTGCTGAAGGCCACGTCCTTCAGGAGGCGGGACCTGGAGCCCGTCCTGGCCGAGAACCCGGCGGCGGAGGCCGGTTCCGGTTACGCATCCTCGGCCCGCAAGGACGTCCCGCCACTGCCAACGCTCACAGAGTCCGTGATGGCCAAATCTGGACCTGCTGCTGGATCTCAGGTGACCCGCATCGGTGGACGCAAGCGTTTCCCTGCGGAGAAGAAAGGGCGCTCCTTCTCTGAGCCAGATAAAATCCACGAGGTCGGGGTGAAGGATCTCCCTGTCAATCAAACCTTCAGCACGTCTCTGGACAGACAGATGTGCTTCAAAAAAAACGGGAACCCGCCCCCTCCACCGCGGGACCACCACGGTCCAGATGTTTCCTCCATCGTCATCAGCAGCTGCAAAGAGTCCACCGAGGAGGCCCAGAGACCTCCTCACTTCCTGGACCAGCAGCGACTGGGAACCTTCGCCGAGTACGAGGCCAGATGGAACCACCACCAGCACCACCACCACCAGAAGAAGAATCATCCCCCGGAAACCAGAGCGTCCGGACGCTACCGCTCGGCCGACGACATCCTGGACCCAGGACCCGAGGAGAGAACCAAACCGGCATGTCGGCACGAGAGATCCAGGTCGTCTCCCTCGGCCGACATCTACGGCCAGGTGAGTGTCTCCAGAAAAACGCTTTATCCTAAGAATGTGGAGGGAAACAAAAACGTGTTTTTTAGTCACTTGCAACTGCACCGAACCCTGGAGGTGACTTTAACTCGTGGTTTAAAAACAAATACTCTGAGTGGAGAGAGAGGCACAAAGGAAACAGCCAAGGCAAATATGAATCCATGTTTGTACATCAAGACACGCCCTCCGCTTAAGGAAGTCAACCTGCCCAGAGATGCGTGGGAAACTCTGCCTGCTTCTGTTCTGTGGCTGGGGGGGTTTGAATTTTGGTTTCTCAGATGATGTATTTTATTTTATTTGATTGAAATATGAATTAAACTTTGTCTGAACAGAAGATTCCAGTATCTGCACGAAAGTGTGAGACAGAGTTTTCCCAGACGGAGAGTAAACCTGCTGCTACAGGGTGAGTAGATCTAGATGAGCTTCTATCCTCTCCATATATACGTGTGTGTGTGTGTGTGTATGTATATGTATATATGT
>JAFBJU010000371.1:422879-451522 GCA_016785305.1 Colistium nudipinnis | reverse complement strand
GGATTATTTATATATATATTTCATTTTCAAATTTTCTTCAGCGAAACTGGAGCTCTACTCAGCTTCCATCTTTATTTTTTTGTTATACACTGCATGTTTAGTCTCAGGTTAATCTGGAGTTTGTTTTGTGCAGTCAGGTGTATTTTTTTTTTGTGGCTCACACACAGGGAGTGTCTGAACCATTTGACAGGACTCTTGCGTTCTTGCTAAAAATAAAAGGGTCGTGTTTGAGTATATTGGACCAGTTTGCAACATTACTTTTATTTTTAAATGCAGTTCAGTTCCTGGTGCGTGTCACAGTTTTAAAAGCGCGTCCGTTCTGCATGTCCAGATGACAAAGACAATTCGTCCACAGAAAAATATGAAGGAGCAGCTTTATCAGTGGAAGGGACAGTGAAGTCTTTATCATCTGTGAGGACACACATATATATGCTGTCCCACGGCAGCTGTGACAACTGCAGCCCACTCTTTCTTTGGAATGCAAAGGGTGACCCCGGGTTCAGGGGTCCAGTCCGGAGGCATGACATTATAATCTATAAGATCTGTTTTGCATAATTTGGCCATTATTTTTTGGGCCATGCACATCTCTCGGGCTGGGAATTTCCTTCAAGTTCAGCCCTCTATGGGAAATGAAAAGTTTTAGTGTAGTTTTCCAGTTGAGAAAAATGAGTGGAAATATCAACTATATTTATATAAACAAACATAGTCACAAAGTGGATTAAACCTGTTTTTCCAGTGACTGTTTGTTTTATGGGCTGGATGCAAACCATTAACCCTGATCATTTATATTTGATCCCATGATGATCCCATTTAACTCCAGGCTTGTGAAAGCAGTTCAGTATTGAAGAGTAATAAGTGCTCACCCTCCCTTATTTATTATGATCTTCTTTATTATTTTAAAATGCAGCTGCATCCTCTTAAAACGAACGAAACGTTGTTATTATTATTATCGGTATTATTATTATTATCATAGTTTATTTATATTATTATTATTTATATTTATTTATATTGTTTTTTTTGTTTTTTTTCAAGCTTTATGGAGGAGGTTTATTCTGTGACGTGAGGTGCATATTTGGAATGGTTCTTAATGATGTGTGAATGTGTGATGGAAATGGCTTCATGGTCTGTAACCAGTTCTTCAGGAGCCAGGTGAAACTCCGTGGCGGGTGTAGTGTGTCCCTCATTGTGTGTGTGATGCTCACTCGTTTGCATCAGAACAGCCGTGCAGAGGATGTTATTGTCATTCATCAGCCTGAGAGACCAGCTCCACCCTGTCACTGATACGGCTGTAAAGAGACACTGGCAGGTGGCCTCCGTCACACACACACACACACTGACAGACAGGCACTCACACACAGTCACTTTTACTTCTGTTCACTGGCGGGATGGCTCTGAATATTCACTTGGGGTGAGTTGGTAAAATTATTTTTATATGTTTTCTCATCCGAATCTCTTTCTTTTAGCCATTTCCATGACTACTAAGGTTTTTCTTATTTTACAAAGTCAATACAGTAATTAGAACTCTCTTATTGTTGTATTTTCTGGAGGGGCAGGACGCGTGAGTCGAGGGGCACATGAAGGTGGTTTGAAAGAGTCCGAAAACTGTGGCTTTCTGATACAGCTTCGTCTTTTCACTTGTTTTGTGTGGACTTGTGTGCGTCCCTGGTTGAACACCTTCTCCACAGTAACACGACCAGCGTTTTTTTGGTTGGCATCGTGTTTGATGTTTGTTCGGGGTAACTCTCTCTCTCTCTCAGGCTGAGGCCTGCCACCTCCAGCAGTTTTTTTCCTTCTTTTTTTATCTCTGGTGGAACTTGTCACGGCTTGTGAGGACTCGGATTGGGACGTTTGAGTCGTGTCTTGTGACTGCGGCATCAATATTATGTTGATTTTAATCAAAGCGGCGTGGTTTATTCGTTAATGTTCTCCCAGAAGTCCTAATCCAATCTTTTATGGGCATGCAATCCCCCGGTGTTATGTGATTGGGCCATATTTAGAAGTATTATTTTTCCTCTTTGCCGTGAAGCTTGGTCTAAATCTTATTATACAGTCCGTTAAGCTGCGTTAGTTGAGCACTGACATCTCCCAACGTTGACCTTTCTGACCTCTGAAGAGTTAAACGTTAACATGTGAGACAGGGGAAAAAGTGGATGTGTGTGTGTGTGCAGACTCTGTGGGATTTTCAAATGTTCCTCCTCCTGGTGCTGCCAGCTGAGGGAGGAGAAGGAGACGTGGCCTGGGCCTCAGCGTGTGATTTGATGGATCTGCAGATGATAGGCCTGCGCTGGCCGCCTGTGTCATTAAAAGCTTTTCCATTGTGTTCCTCAGGTTCTCTGACAGGCCGGAGGAGTTTGAGCGTTTCCCGGCTCCGCCCCCTCCTCCGTCCGTGGTGACGGCGGCAGCCAACCACGACGTCAGGCTCACCCACAGGCCGACGCCCATCTCCCACAGTGCGGCCGAGGAGCCGGGCCCCAGGAGGAAGCCCCCGGTAGCTCCGAGATGCCCGGAGCTCAACTCCCAGCGCGACGCCTTCGAGCGTAACTCCGCCTCTGGCCCCGCCCACCCCGCAAACGCAGACTGTGAGCTGGTGGACAAAGGACAAGGGGTAGGACATCATCCTCAGCCGGCCTCCTCCCACAGAGCCCCGGGGCAGCAGGGCGGCATGGAGGAGCGGCGTTCCCCGTCTCCACAGTTCTCCCCTCAGAGACTCAGCGACAGGCCTCCTCCCTCCCTGCAGGAGGACCACGCACTCAGGTTAAAACTTTTATTTGTTATTCCTGCAAAAACACAACTGTGTCGCTGCGTGTGCAAACTAACTCCTAACTAACTCCTCTGCTCATGGTGTCTTTATGCTGCTGTGCACAAAGGAGCTTATTGAGAGAGGCTGCCTCTGTAGATCCAACATGTGAGTGCCATCAGGCCGCAGTAAATTAGAGGGATTCTCCACATTGCTATAAAAGCCACTGGTGGGTTTTTTTTGTTTTTTTTTTGGCATAATTCAGCGCAACGCTGAAAATGTGAGATGCAGTTTCAAAGCTCGGTTTATTCAGCTCTTTGATACCGAATTAATTGATGTCATCTGCAAAGAACTGACAGTCTGATTGTGAGGGCGGATTATTACAGCCAGCAGAAACCAGAAAAAGCAGTGGGCGGGGTTCACATGTCTTATTTATTCCAGCTACACTGCTGCACGGCACGGAAAAAAAAAACTCATTTGTCATCAAGAAGTGAAGAACTTTAAATTGTCGCACGGCTGGAATAACAGCAACCAGAGCTTTTCTCCTCCTCCACCTCAGAGAGAATCCTCTTTGAGTTTCTTTTTTTTTTTAAGCTTGTCTCTCTCTGATGTTTCAGGATGGAGCCTGTGATTGAAAACCCTAACTCTGCGGTAAAGAAGGTTCCCATCAGGATCGTGCACTCAGAGGTCGTCACAGAGAAGGACAAGTGTTTGTTTTTGCCACCTGGTGAGTCGGACTCTGCGGAACCAGATGAAGCTCCCGGTGTGAACAGACTCAGCCTGGACGCCTCGGGTCAGGACTCCGTGTTCTGCCCCTTCACCCGGCAGCCAGAGCCCGCCCCTCCCCCGGCTCCTCCCACAGACATCGACGCCTACATAACCACCTTCAACGACCACCTCAACGCCAACTTTCCACCGCCGCCGCCGCCAGTCACGGACGAGCCCAACGGCAACGGAACCACGACCCCAGGGGCGAGCGAGGAGCAGAAGAGGGAGGAGCTGGTCCGGGACATCATGGACAAGGACAAGAGTCTGGCTGATATTCTGGATCAGAGCAAGATGAGGACCACCATGGACCTGATGGAGGGCATCTTCCCTCAGGGGGAGCAGCTGCTGGAGGAGGCGCACCATCGCAGGAAGGTTCCTCTGAAACAGGGCGTGTCCCGGCCCGCTGAGGACAGGTCAGCCTCACACACACACAATAACACACACAGACACACCTTTACAGTACAACACACACATACCTGTACTCCCCCTGTACAACCTGATTTTGTGAATTTGCATTTCAGGGAGAAGGAGGACAGCATGGCCGCAGCTGTCACCATGGTGACCAGCGCCACCTATTACAGCACATCTGCTCCCAAAGCCGAGCTCCTCATCAAGATGAAGGACATGCAGGAGCAGCAGCAGCAGAAGGAGGAGGAAGAGGAGGAGGACTCCGAGGACGAGCTGGACATCGATCTAGCTAATAAGAAGGTACCACACGCACACACACACACGCACACTGAATAATATTCATTACAATAATAGTACAAGTAATAACAATAGTGTGCGTGTGTTATGTAGCAAGAGCTGATCGACAGCCTCAGTAAGAAGCTGCAGGTGCTGCGGGAGGCGAGGGAGAGTCTGCAGGAGGACGTCCTGGACAACAACTCCCTGGGAGACGAGGTGGAGGCGCGGGTCCAGCAGGTCTGTAAACCCAACGAGCTGGACAAGTTCAGGATGTTTGTCGGAGACCTGGACAAGGTGGTGAGCCTCCTTCTGTCCCTGTCGGGACGTCTGGCCCGGGTGGAGAACGCCCTCAACAGTCTGGAGGAGGACGCCACGGCTGAGGAGCGAGTGAGTCACCCTGCCAAAATAAAAAAATAGCTAAGAAAAAATTGTGTGTGTCCTCCTCACAAAAAGGCCTTTCTTTTTTTCTCAGCGTACGCTAATGGAGAAGAGGAAGCTGCTGATCCGGCAGCACGAGGATGCCAAGGAGCTGAAGGAGAACCTGGACCGGCGGGAGCGCGTGGTCTACGACATCCTGTCCAGCTACCTGCGGGATGACGACACGCTCACGGACTACGAGCACTTTGTGAAGATGAAGTCGGCGCTCATCATTGAGCAGCGGAAGCTGGAGGACAAAATCAAGCTGGGCGACGAGCAGCTCAAGTGTCTGACGGACAGTCTGCCCATCGAGCAGAGGCTGGCGCTGTGAGGACGGGTGCAGTTCCAACTGTGTCCACCAGAAGGAGACAGAGAAACACTGTGGAGACGAGTTTAGTTCCAACTGTGTCCACCGTGGGAGACAGAGACACAATGTGGAGTTCCAACTGTGTCCACTGGGGGGGGAGACATAACACACACTGTGTAGTTTTTACTCTGTCCACCGGAGGGAGACAGAGACACATTGTGAGGATGAGTGGAACTCCAACTGTGTCAAACAGAGGGAGACAGAGACCCACTGTGGACCGCTTGTTGTCCTGGCATCAACCAACCACTGTACCTAAAGTCTTTCATGCCATAATTTTTGTTGACGTTTTTATTTTCGATTTTTCTTTTTTCTTTTTTTTTTTAGTAATTTATTGTAGCCTTTTGAATCTGCACAGAAAGGGGACAGTATTTTTTATCTTTAACTGAGCTGAGCAACTAGGAGTATTTATGGTGTTTTACGTTTCAATAATTTCAAACACTTTTTTTTTTCTTTTTTTTTCACATGATCGGTAAGATCAGGCCCCGTTTTCTCACTAAAACACAAACTGTCATGTTAACATTTAAACTCGTGGCCTTTGTTTGGCTTTTCACTCAGATCATCGTGCCCTCGCTTTTGGATGTCGGTGCAGGTTCTGCACATTTTTTTAAGAGCACTTGTTCAACTTCACCACACAGAAGAAGAAGAAGCACTTCACATTCAGACTTTGAATCCACACATTCGTGAAGAGCCTGCAGAGTCCAAACACTGTTTCGCTCTTTTTAAATCCACTCCTGCACCTCGCTCACAGCCAGAAAATCTCTGATTTACATTATCATGTTGTCACTCATAAGTCGACTAAGTATTTTTTTTTTGTCTTATTACTTCACTGTGTTGTTTTTTTTTTAATGCACGGTGCAGATGTTTCATGCGTAGACGTTACTTGACTCTTAACTGATACTTTCAACACTAAACACGCGTGTTCAGGCTGAACATTCTGGACCCTGAATCATTCCAAAGGGTTTTGAACAGCTTTTCTCTTGTAAATTTTTTTTTTTTTTTTTAATCGGAACCTCAGACTGTCGGGATTCAATCAGTCTCCTGGAGAAGAAGAAGGTGAAGAAGAAGAGAAAGAAAAAGAAGAAGAAGAAGAAGCTGTCGCTTGCTCTGCACATTTTGACCATGTCCTGTTTAAAAAAAAAAAAACAAAAAAAACAATTGTGCTCCGACTCCTTAACACTTTATCAGCCGAGCTGCTTTATGTCAAATAAAGAGTGAGCTGTAATGACGCTGTGCTGGTGTTTGATTGATTTCCACACACGGCGTCACTCATTAACTCGGCCACTCCTTCCTCTCTCTCTCTCTCTCTCCACTGATAACGAAGAAGCGAATGGTCTTTAACTCCCAGGTGCGGTAGTAGGTCTTCTCACAGAACCCCAAGATGACGCGGACGAATCGTTCCTCGTTGGGGGTCAATACGCCGTCAGTGGAAGAAGTCCGGGCCTGAAGTTGAGACTCATCATGGTGAGTACAAAAAATAATAATTTTATTGTACAACAACGCATTTAAATGGACAATCATTAACGAACGGCGGCAGGTGAGTTCTCTGCACTTTGTCTTTTAAATTCAGAAAAAGATACAAACTTCCAAAAAGGTTCCCAACAGCGTTTCTAAGCATAATGTTTATTTTTATTTTTTTTATGATAGATCACAGTTTATTATAAATCCTAAAACAATCGCACTGTTGCACAACACTGGATCAATATGGACGTGTGACAGCTGATAAGTTCCTCACATGTTCACGTCCCTTTTCATGTTAATTACTCTTGCAGAAACACAACATTTATTATTTCGATTTTTCGACGCCTTCGATGTGAATGTAATGCCATTATGCAAAATAATAGAATTTCTTTCCCTTTTAGGTCTCAGAATCTCAATTGAATTTCATCTCAACGAAATGGTTCATATTAACTTTATTTGTGACGAGAAAACATTTAAGTGGACTAACAATTTGTGTGTGTGTGTGTGTGTGTGTGTGCCCAGGTGTGATGGAGATCAGGCATCTGAAGGTCTTCCTCTCCGAGTGTTAGTCTCTCTCTCTCTGGACACGATGGTTTCTGTTTTTCTGGCTCACACGGCTCACTTGCAGTTCCTGGGCCTGGTCACCGGCGTCCTGGCGTGGATCTTCACCATGGCGACGGTCGGCCTCAACGAGTGGCGCCTGTGGTACGTGAGCGACGTGTCCGTGGTCACCTCCGGCGTGGCCTGGGTGGGGATCTGGAGGGCGTGTTTCTACAGCCACGCCCTCCCCGGGGTGGAGTTCTGCCGCGGCATCGGCATGGGCCAAGCCTTCGTTCCCGCGGAGATCGTGGCGGCCCAGGCCATGATGATGCTGGCGGTGGCGTGCGGCCTGGCGGGGAACATCGCGGCGGCGTGCGCCGTGAGGTCGGTGTACTTCTCTCTGGAGGAGCGGGGGAACGTGCGGCTGCTCTTCGTGCTGGCCGGGGCCCTGCACTTCGTGACCGGGACGCTCTCCGCGGTTCCTCTGGTGTGGAACGTGAACGCCGTGTTCTCCAACAGCTCCATCGATTTTCCTCCAGAGTTCCACCTGCCCGCGGCGCCCCTCCGTCAGCAGGTGGGCTCCGCCATCGGAGTGGGCCTCTTCGGATCCGGCCTGATGTTTGCGAGCGGCCTCCTCTTCCTCTCCTACCGCTACGTCCGACACTCTCTGAGGTCAGAGGTCACGCCAGGCGGAGTCCACCGGGGCCGAGATAATCCCGCATTCCTCAGTGAAAACGTCTCGTGATGGAGACGTTCAGAAAAAAACTTTTTTTAATATTTTTTTGTGATTGATTTATCATCGGACTTTTTCCAGCTTCATCATCCCAAGGAAGAAAAAAAAATCCGCAGAGGATCAAAAATATTTTTGTTTTTGTAGTACGTTATATTTGAAAAAAAAAAACTTTATCCACACATTTACAGGTAATTGGATGACGATCTGAAATATAAAACATCATTAAAATACCTATTTCATTTAAAAGAAAAGAAAATCTCATTAGTGACAATGTGACATTCAATCATTATAACACTGTACAGAAAACGGCAACTTTGACCTGTGTGTGTGAGTGTGTGTGTGTGTGTGTGTGTCTGTTTGTGTGTGTGTGCAGTGAAGTTACCAGAGTTCAGGGACAGATTGGAATCAGCAGATGTCGTTATAAACTTTATCTCCTCGGCATTACTCCGTTGTTGTGTGGAACCAGAATGTTTCCTCGAACAACTCATTAGTGTTATCAGCCGGGGGGGGAGGAGCCATGACCTGTACAGGTGTGGGCCCTCGGACGCAGGTCAGCGTGACTGAGGTGGGGTCTGCTGATCATGTGACCTGGGTGGGAGGCTGACAAAAGCAGGCATGTGAGTATGGAGAGGGGGCCGGCTCACTGTGGTGATTGTTGCCAGGCTAGACGCACACACACACACACACACACACACACACACACACACACACACACACACACACACACACACACACACACACACACACACACACACACACACACACACACACACACACACACACACACACACACACACACACACACACACACACACACACACACACACTCTGTGGCCCAGTGGCCCATGTCACCTCTCCGGAGGCGGCCTGTTGCCACGGGAACAAAAGACCCACTTCAGCTCTGTGTCAGAAACAGCAGCTTCACAAGTGGATGAATGTCGGCGACCTGCTACCAGCTGATTTATCCAGCGACGTACACTCCATGAAGAGAAAAATTGAAAATATTATTCCGGGAAAAGAAAAAAACATTCCTGTGTCCAAACCTCCCACCTCTGTCCCGTACATTCCCAGATAAGCCTGACATGACACCACCGGCGTTATCTAAATCTGTGATGCAAAGTCATGGACAATATCCGCCGCATTTATTTTTACATTTTTGGGGAGTTTTGAAAGTCAAAAATGAACCTCATTTAATTTCCAACCGGAGATTTTTTTTTTTTTTTTTTTAAGTTAGATTCATCATATTTTTTATTTGTGCTTGACTTTATTTTCACAGAAGCGACTTCACGGTGGTGGATGAGGGGAAATAAAAAAGGCTGATGTGTTATTTTATCTATTTCGGAGAAATGCAGATCCAGGATCAGATTCTTAAAAAAAAAAAAAAAATTGAGTGTGTTTCACTCATAAGTTTTAACTTTGCCCTTTTATATCTACCAGTTAATGTACTTCTCGACTTTGAATTCAGGCCTTTTTTTATTTTAACAGAGCATTTCTACATGGACGTATAGGTTACCCTTTACATTTTGAATTTTGAATTTATTCATGTCCTCTGCTGCGGCCTCTGATTGCATGTAGTAATTATTTATATTGGCGTAGCAGACAGTTCAGCCTGGAATCAAAGTTCACGCGCATATCATATGACCTGATACAAGTTGATCTTTCAATAATCTCTCTCTGTCGGATAGTTTGTGTAACAGCCGATTATTCTTACAGCTTTGCATTGTCGCCATAAAAAATACCCAGGTATCGCTCAGCTCATCTCGAGAGAGATAGCTGTCGGATAGATAAAGCATCATCCCATCTGTTAATCTTTTAGGAGAAGGACTGAGGAAGCACTGATTTAAAAAGAAAAAAAAACGACAACCTGTTACCGTTGTGATGTTGTGTTTATTTTTCGGCCCCTGAGAGCAGCTTTGTTTGTTTGTTTCATTTAGACAAGATCCCTTCATCAAAGAGAAAAATCTCAGCATTTGTTTCGTTTTTTTTTCACCGCTGACTGAGGCCCTCACAGGATGGGCGGAGCCTCTGCGGGGGCCCGGTCTGGATTCTGAGTAGAGTCTGTCATGTCTGGTGGCCCCAGAGGCGACGTAGGTTCCATCGTTACCTCTCATTAACTTCACTCTATAAGAGCTGACTCCACCGAAAAAAAAAAAACAGCCCGCCACAAATCACCCCCCTCCTGCGCAGCAGCACACGTATGTGGCCGTACCTGTGTGTGTGCATGTAAATGATAGTCGTGACCGTGACCTCTGACCCCAAATTTGTGTAATTATGTCAAAGCGTGAGCGCATTCGTCTTCTGAGCGCACACCGGCCATTAAGGCATTCATTAAACACAGCTTAGCTCAGCCGGTGAGCAGGAAATCTCCTGGAATTAGACTCACGCTGCGTTTCCAGCGGCCGCAGACGAGGCAGCTGATGAACCGCAGCGGCGGCTGTTTTCCAGTCACCCAGCCGCTCAGCTGGTCGTCTGGTTACACGGCAACCGGCGAGCGGCTTTGCAAACCCCAAAAAAAAGCCTCGGGTTTATGTGACTCATGGAAAAGAGAGAGGAAAAAAAGGAAAAAAAAACAAAAAACAACAGAGACTGGAGAAACACTTTCCACGTGGATCCAGCTTATCAACGTCTATTATATTAGGGAAATAAAAAATAAATAAAAAAAGGGCTGCCACAGGATCGTTACCTTCAATGGAAATAAGGAAACGGCTTTTTAATAGAGTTTCAACGTGAATCTTTATGTGAATCATCTGAATTTGCTGCAGGTTTCAGCACAAAAGCAAAATTTAACCAGGCACAGAAAAACATGTGCTCTCTCTCTCTTTCTCTCTCTAGGTTTTTAGTTTCAAGAAAAAAAAAATTAATCACAGCATTTTTTTTATTTTTTTTTAAGCTACATTTTCTTACAAACATACATTTTTTGTTGTTGTCGTCATCGTCGTCATTGGTGTCTCAAGATGAGGAACATAAAGCATCTGATCCAATGAATCTTTATAAAAAATATTTATTTTTTCATTACTGGTCACAGCTAATGTTTGATTGTGCAGGCGAAGGGAAAAAAAAAAACGATGAAGCAACGTCTACAAAGTCTCTGATGTTTGCGTCATTGTTTCTGGAGTGCAGTGATTGTGTGTTGCCGTTTGTGTGTCTCTGTGCGGGTCCGTCAAACGTACTCCGAGCGCTTCCGGAAGTGAACGTCCGTGCTCATGGCCCGGTACCTGCGCTGCTGCTGCGGCGGCACCTCCGCCGGCTCCGCCTCCTCCCGGCACCACCGGCAGGAAGTGACCAGGAGCAGCCCGGCCACGATGAGGAGGAACCCTCCCACCCAGCCGCAGAACAGCGCGTCTCCAAACTCCCACCTGGGCACCACGTCCGGCAGTTTATCGTCAAAGAAGTGCACCACGGCCAAGTGAGCCACGTAGGACACGGGGGTAAGACACAGGGCGCCGGACGCCATCGCCAGCACGCCCCCCGCCGCGGTCAGGCTCCTCTTGGTGCCGCGGCCTCCGCGCTGCGCGCAGCTGTTGACCAGGTGGAGGCCGGGCACGGTGACCAGGATGCCCAGGGCGCCCACCACCAGGCAGGCGCACATGAGGGCGCGGGCCAGCTTGAGGTGGGAGGAGAGGCCCAGCAGGGTGTCGTAGGCCCGACACTCCATGCCCCCCAGGTCCTGGACCACGCAGGTCTCCCACAGGCCCAGCTGGTAGCTCTCCACGGGCAGCAGGGCGGTGGACATGGTCAGCCACTGCGGCAGGATGGTGGTGGCCAGGGCGCACAGCCAGGCGCCCACAAACAGCAGCAGGCCCAGCAGCTGCAGGGCGCAGGCGCAGGTGTCCATGTCTGTCCCCGTCCTCGTCCCGTCCCGGTGTGGTCTCCTGTCCCGTCCCGGTGCTGCTCCTCCCAGCACCTGACGATCACAGTCTGCTGCTCGCTGCCTCGGAGAATCAGAGCTCCCCACTCGGGACGGCCCTCCTCCTCCTCTTCCTCTTCCTCCTCCTCCCCTCTCTCCGCTCCTCCTGCTGAGCCCAGGCCCAAACCAAACAGCCTGCTGCCAGATCACTCCTTTTTCTTTTTCTCTTTTTTTAAAATTATAATAGCAGGTCTCCGGTGGGGGGTCTTTAGCTGTAGACAGGATATTATTTTAAGCTTTTGAGATGCAGCCTGATGTTCAACTGTTCCATCCTGTTTGTCCAACAGAGACACAACAGAGAAAATATGAAAAACAAACAAACAGGGGCAATAGCACCTATATATATTTGACGAAGATAAGTTTAATGAGACTAAAATAAAATCTCCTGCATTAAAAATGTCAGATTAAGGGTCAAAATCAGACTCAGGTTTATTGTCGCGTAGGTTTCAAATGAGAATAATCAATCATAGCCATCAGAAAATTAAGGTGAAAAATAAATCAAATTAAATATTTATTTTGAAAGACATTATAGGAAGAACAAGGCCAAACAATATTAAAAAAATAAAAGATAAATATATTAAAATATGTAAAACGTGAAAATATGTCACTAACAGCTGTGTGGTGGGGATTACATAACCGACATGATGGAACTTGTGTTTATTATACTGGGAAGTACAATTATTCATGTAATATCCTGTATTTTTTTTTTTTTTTTCATGTTTGTAGAGTGTTTGGTGTCACAGTCGCTGCATGTGACCGAGAGAGAAACAACAGTGCAGCTTGTTGTGCTTCATATGAACACTGCATGGCCTGTGGGAAGTGGACGTAGGAGGCTATAGATCAAAGCTGTGATGTGAGAAAATGTTTCCCAGACACACACACACACACATACAAAAATGCACAGATAAAATCCCCAGGCGGCCAGAACTCCTCCTCCTCCGGAGAAGAAAACGCTCAGCTGACTGCAGAGACGTCCAGACAAACACGCACACACACACACGCACATGCACACGCACACACACATACGCAGACACACACACAAACACAGATTTAAAGACGAAGTCTGAAACGGCTCCTCAGTGTTGTTGCAGTTCCTGTGGCTCACAGATGGAGGGCGACAAAACTCCTGGAGCACACAAAGTAAAAAAAAAACACATAAGCAAAAACTCAGTATACATGTTTTATATTTTATTTATATATTGTGTTCAGTCTCTGTTCTTAGTATATAAGTATTTTTTTTAACACATTTCCCATCTCTATGAAGTGGCCATGATGTAAAGTGGCTCTGACCCCTGAACTTTATCCCGTAATAGTAAAACTCTAATTATGAAGATTATTCTTACGTGTTTGTGAATTTGCGCTAATTTCATTAAAAGACACATTTATTACACAACAATCATCGTGTTAAAACAATGTATAATAATTAATACAAGCTGCATGCTCTGTGTGAGACAGCAGGGGGCGCTATTGTGCTGCCGAAATGCACCGAGTTAATCAATCAGACACATATATACACAACTAAACACACAACTACACACCGCGGGTGTGTTACTGTATCCGAGGAATGTGTGTGTTTAATAATGAGATATTTGAAATAAATGCTTTTGGATACTTATACTATACTTATACTATACTATATACTATATTTGTCCTACATTTTATTGTATTAATTTATTTTTGTATTTATGTTTGCTTTAATTTTTAGGACAGTGAAATGATGAGGATCAATCCATAGGCTCTTGTTTAAAAGCGGTGTGTGTCTGTTATGTGTGTTTTGTGTACGTGTATATGTTAGTTTATTGTGTATAGTTTATGCGTGTAATGTATGTTTGTGTTTTGAGTATAGTGTAGTGAGTAGCAGTAGTGTTTAGTAGTTTACTTAGTGTGTGTGTGCGCGCGTGCGCGTGTATTTTGTGTTCGCGTGTAGTTCGTGTATGTCTATTTGTAAGCGTGTACTGTTGCGTGTACAGCGCGTGTTAGCTTGTAGTATTGTGTGCGTGTAGTGTGAGTCCTCGGTGCTGATTGGCCGCCGCGGCTCTCCGTCGCGCTCCTCCCGGACATGGAGGCGGAGGAGCGCGGTGAGGAGGAGGCGAACATGGAGGCCGGAGCTCCGCGCTGCTCCGTGCGGGACTGACCCAGAGGAAGCGGCGCTGGAGGCGGCTGCTGCGGGACTTTACAGCGCCAAACTTCGGTAGAAAGTTTTCCCCTTTTTTCGCCTCTTTTCTTTTCAGCGAGTCCGGCCAGAGTTGTTTTAAGTCGTTATGCGGTGAAGGGGAAAGCCAAGGTTCCTGTTTTTTTTTTTTTTTTTTTTTTTTTTTACCGGGGGGGACAAAGAGCAGGGGCCGGGGGCTCTGCCCTCACCACCCCGGCGCTATGCCGCGGCTCAGCGGCGGAAAGCGGAGGGAGAGCTCGGAGCTGCCGCTGCCCGCGGGCTGGGAGGAAGCTCGGGACTTCGACGGCAGAGTGTTCTTCATCGACCACAACACCCGGCAAACTTCGTGGATTGACCCCAGAGACAGGTACGTGAGGCCCGGGAGCCCTGGAGCTCACACACGGTCGGCTAAAAAGTTTGTAAAAAAATAAATATATAAATAAATTAATAAATCCCTTTAAAAAGGGGGCACAACAACCCGAAGGACACGAAGAGAGGGAGGGATGGAAGGTTAAAAAAAGAGTTTAGCTGGTTTATAATTTATTGTTTTTGAAAGGGGGGAGTGGACACTAAGTTCCCCGGGTTCCCCTCACTCAGCTGCGGGCTGAGGAGGAGGAAGGAGCCGCGATGGATCAGCTGAGCTGAGGCCTCCACACCTCCTCAGCACCGTGTGGACGGGGCCACGATCAACACACAACCAACACACAACTAACACTCAACTGACTTACTGTATCTTTCCGTGAAGTTATTATTTGTTTTCATTATTAAGAGATGACACGGATTTAAACAGCTCAGGGTCAAAGGTCAGCGGAGTCTGTCTCCATCAAACTTCATCCTCACTCATCCACACTGTTTGGATAAAGCTCTGTAGATTTATGACTTCCACTGACCTGAAACATTCCTGCTACACACACCTAACACACACTCACACACCTAACACACACTCACACACCTATTGTCATCCATCTCCTGTTCCTTTTCATACAATTCCAGATAGAAATCTGCAGCCCTTCATCCCAAGAAAAAAAATCACTTGGATAGTGTGTGTGTGTGTGTGTGTGTTTCTGTGTGTGTGTGTTTCTCTGGGATTGAGAGTGGAGAGCAGCACCAGCCCCCTTTGGAACTCCAACTCCCAGAAATCCCCTGTGAAAAAATGTGAGGAATGCTGGCCCGGGCCACTGGGAAAGCTGCTGGGATGTTCTGTTGTGTGCGTGCATGATTGCGTGCGTGTGTGTGTTTGTGTACTGGGATTTCACCCACTCAGGAACAGACTCCATCAGGCATTCCGAGCAGCCTGGGCCAGATTACCGGGAATTATTCCCCTAATTCCTGCTGCGTTATGAGGGAGATTCTCCTTAAAACAAAAAGTTCCGTCTCTGGGAGTGAACGATGGTGTGTTGCTGTGCACAGCGCATTTTAAACCAGGTTTCACTCTTAAGAATGTAGTAGCTGCTATCTAGATAAGACAAACCTGATTTCCTCCCCCCCCCTCCTCCTCCTCCTCCTCCTCCTCCTCCTCCTCCTTTTTCCTCTTAGCACGTTGATTAACCATTGTCGGGTCAAGCTGATAGTAGTTTGTTAGATAGCAGCAGGAGGAGGAGGGGTGAACTGTTGCTTTTTGATTTAATTTATTATTATAAAAAAAAAGAATGTTTACTGTACTTATGCCGGTACTGTGATCTATCGTTTAATGCCGGTTTCGGGAGGAATGTCAGTCACGCCACCTGATTCTGACGTTCCAATAAATCACTGCAGTGGGAAAAAAAAAAATCTGTCCAACAGATACAACAAGGTGTCAGTTATTCCCTCTGTGAAAGTTAACCTGCTATCCACAAATTGGTTTTGAGCGTGGAACGATGTCGGGGCCCCTACAGTTTGACAGCTCCTTTTGTTAAAACACAAAAAAAAAATAAATAAAAAAATCAAAGGCTGCTGGTTTCAGCATTGCGTCCAGCACATGTTTGAATAGCTCTTAATCATCATGAGTTTCAGGCTTTAAGTCATTGTGGCGTCTTGTTGGAGATTTGAGAGAAGAAATTAAGTCATTATGATTAGATTCCTCACGTGTGTTGCATGAAAACCAAAAGTATATGTGCTGTGAGCAGTGACTTAAAACATAAAAAAAAAAAAAACAGGAATATGGTTATTATTATAATAATAATATACAATTATATGTTCAGACTTTATTTAATCAGACAACTAAGAGGAGCCTCATTTCTGGCTCATAGTTAACAGGTGATTCTTTTCGGTCTTGATTCATCTGCAGATTATTTGGTTTTATACTTATTGAGTCCTTACAATGTTAGAAAATAGTGAAAATATAGATATTGTTATATCTGGCAAATCTTTTACTCTCGATGTAACATAAAGAAAAGAAAAAAAAACTTTGCAAATGTTTTTAGGATTTTTTCTCCTTTAAAAATGGCCAAGAGTGAATAAAAAAAAAACGTTCATGGACTAAATGTTTCATTGGAAGTGGAATATTTGTCTCCGGATCAATAGGAAAATGGTTAATGTTACCCATCCAGTGTGTTTGTAGGTGGTTTTGAGTTGGAGTCTGACATTAGCAGTGTAAAGTTGGCCTTATTTGGCAGGGATCAAAAACCCCTGATGTTCTCCTAATGGAACATGGAAAGAACTCGTCTCATGTTTTGGGCAAAATACGGCGTGTGCGTGAAGTGGAACAGGAGCTTTACTCTTGACCTCCAGAGAAATTGTTGATGATGATGATGATGATGCTGGCACCGAAGTTTGCAGCCGTCGGTGCATCAGACAGCTGTCCTGGTCAGATGACACTATGTAGGGAAAAATGAGATGGATGTGTGAATTTTCAGTGCATCGGTCAGCACGTGGCTGGAGATAAACACGCACAAAAAACACACACTCTTACAAGACTTCAAAAACAAGGGTGAGTCAATTGAATTTTTGCAAACCACCACCACCACCTCCTCAATGCTGTCTTCTCCTGCAGATAAGCTCCTCCTCCTCTCTGGGGCTTTTTGGTCCCCCAGTGGAATGAGCGTTATGTCAGGCATGCCTACGCTAATGCCCCCAGGGAGGGGGGGGGGGGCTGCTACACTGGCTGCTACACTAGCGGCCCCCCCCCCCCGGGGCTGCTACACTGGCTGCTACACTAGCGGCCCCCCCCCCCTCCAGACAAAGCTGCAGAAACAGAGAAACAGAGGCAGTTCCCACGTGTCCGTCCCCGGGGGCCCTGTAGGCCTCCTTTATTAGCTCTGTTATGCAACAGTCATGGCCGGCCTGCCGCTCGGCTGAGGGAGGCCTTTATCCGCGCTCACAAAGCACAGCAAATTCAATTATTCTGGAAAGGGTGAGCTGTGTTTCCAGCACCCAAAGGTTATTCACATGCGCTGGACCCCGCTGGTATTTTGCTTCCCCCAGTGTTTTCATTATGATGGCTCTTTTTTGTCTCTTTGCTGTGTGTGTGTGTTGGGGGTGTGTGGGGGGGGGGGGGGTTACAAACACGCCTTCTTTTGATCCCATGTCAATTTGCCGCATGTGTCCCCCCCCTCAGCTTTCACCTCATTTTTTATTTTTATTCATCTATTCCTTCTTGCTGCCGCTTTTCCTCCGCGAAGTCCCAGGCGTCACTTCCGGTCTAATATTCAGCTTATTCAGCCACATTTATTTATTTATTTTTGTATGATTGACAACAGAACAGGTTTGTGTGTGTGCGCGTGTGTGTGTCTGGCTCTTCTGAAGCAGCTTCAGTCGAAGGTTGTGGTATGATTGTGTGTGTGTGTTTTTTTCCATGTGTATATTGCGAAGAATGCTCCCCCAAACAGGACGTGCCAAGTTCGTTATTTTTGTATGATTGACAACAGAACAGGTTTGTGTGTGTGCGCGTGTGTGTGTCTGGCTCTTCTGAAGCAGCTTCAGTCGAAGGTTGTGGTATGATTGTGTGTGTGTGTTTTTTTCCATGTGTATATTGCGAAGAATGCTCCCCAAACAGGACGTGCCAAGTTCGGTGGACCAACCTCCAGCTTTGAGCCACCATTGTTTTTTTTGTTTAGTTCCCCACCCCCCCCCCAACCATTGTTGACATCAGTGGCACTTCCCGTGTGGTGTGTACATTTCTGTACATGCCTGCTTCTCCTTCTTCTTCTTGGCATGAAATCCCAGGTTGCAAAGTGTGTTTGGTATGGGCTTTATTGTTTAAAATAACTTTTTGGGTTAACGTTTCACTTTAACACCACCATATATAAAAAGAATTGGCCAATATGCTCATGTTTAAAGTATTTGTGAAGGTACATTATTTGTTTGGGTCTCATTTTCATTCAATATCTTTTCATACAACAGAATTCATGTTTGGATACTTTATTTTTAGTTAAATAATGTAGGAATCCTTTAATTCCATTTACATATTATTTTCCTTTTTTTTAAATAAATACCATATATGCTGCAGCGCTCCTTCCACATTAGACACATGTGCTGTAATTAACTTTAAAACACGTCTGTCTGTTTTATTAGAGCAACGGTAAAGTTGAGACATATATACATGTGACACTCCTGTTTTTTTTATGAACTGAACTTCTGTCACTTCTGTGCCCTGATTAAAAACGAGCGCCCCTCCCATGTCCAGACGCCATCTAAAACCGTCCCGGGACGGCGACGTTGGTTCCACTTATAGAAATCCTATTTCCATAAGATTCAGCACAGAACGGGAGACGCGTCCGTCAGCTGCCCCGGACTCTCCCCTCTCACACAGCCTGGGACCTAAATGACATTCCTCCCCAAGTTGTTTTCACATTTCTTTTTTAACGCAGTAAGGAATTTCCTTTTTTTTTTTTTTTTAGGCCGACAAAACACTTGTGGCCTTTTTTTTCTTTTTTTTTTATTATCCTCCTTGTTGTTTTCCCAGAGACGGCGTCTGCCGCCCTCTGCACAGAGGAGCAAACATTATGAAAAAAAAACAAAAAAAAAAAACAGCAGATCTGTCTCTGGTGCATTTTTCAGAGTTAAAACGGGAACACGCATGAATTAAATGTAATTTTTTTTTTCCTGTTTGCCGCCGGTGTCATCACGTCTGTTGTCGTTTCGGTCGCATATGCAATGCTTGTTATCCAGAGGTCAAGCCTCCATTCTTATTTGTAGCCTTCAGCAGCCGGTTTGCAGGAGACGATGAGAGACGTTGAGTGGTTTAGATGAGACTCCATCTGATGTTTTATTACCACCCCAGTGTTTGGTTTTATTTATACAGCCCACCATCACACCGTCAAACACCCCGTGGAGTCTACATCGGGGGCCGTGGTGACAACTCGTCTAAATTAACACATTTGGTGGCGTAACGAACCGTCATTTTAATTGAACCCGCACTGATTGATCTGTATATTTACATTTAAAGACGACAGCAGCCAAACTGACTGAGATGATCAAAACATGGCTCGTGTCATCTAAGGATCCAAAAAAATTTTTTTTTGCAGAAGTTGCGTGTTTGAGGAACAAAGAGCCCAGGGTTCTGGTGAGGTCCAGTTTCACATGCTTTTCCCATGCAGCCGCAGCAGAAATATCCCCCGGGGGAGGGGGGGGGCGGTGGTGGACAATCCAGGACGGCACAGATTATTCCAGAATTAGCAAATGTCTTTTGACAACTAAATATAATTTGGCTGGGAAGTTTGTGGAGATGCAAAAAAAATAAAAATGGCCGCCAGCATTTCAGTCCTCCACAGCTGAACATGCTTGTCATTCTGTCAGTCTCCCCGTTTTTCTATTTCAGATATCTGTCTCATTTTCTGTTTCCTCTCTCAGACTGAAAGAGGACCCTGGGGAATGTGTTTTAAAATGTTTGGATCAAAAAACCGTGGGCCCTTTAGCAGAAAGTTAATCACCTGTTGCGTTTAAATATTGCAAAACCAGATTCCAAAAGGATGCCAGCTTTGGAGGAATGTCATTATTTTGGTTTGGAATAGTGAAATGACCAGATTTCATAATCAAAGCCAATATTTATTTCTTTTATTTTTCATTTCTTTTTTTGTCCGGACCAAAGTGACCCACAGACCGACCCGGCCCGTCCTCTAATAGCCACTGGCAGCACCTGCTGCAGATTTACAGTAATCCTATAGGAGCTCCATAATAATCTTCCAGCAAAACAGTTATTATAGAAATCAGAGCTAAGCCTTGAATAGCAGAGCTGCGTTCTAAATATTGTTGACAGTGTCAGGTTTACGCGGGGTCAGTGTGTCAATCTGTCTGCAGAGTGACACGGTTATTTATCTCTCTCTGGAAAAATCGATAAAAATGAATAAGTTGAAAATAAAGTTGTCGTTTTTAGTTTTTTTGCCACAATCCAAACATTTAAAATGCATGTTTGTCGTCTCCTGTACGCCAAAGTTGTGTCAGATCTCCGGGACTGTCACAAGACCGCACCACAAACCGTACATTCACATATTCCTCATCTGAGAAAGGACGCGTCTCTCCCCGGGGAGGTCAAAGGTCGCTCGGGACCGAACTCACAAATGTAAAACCACTGAACTCGCTCTTTCCCCTGATTCTCCTCCTCAGATCCTTATTTACGCAAAACCAGCCAAAAAAAATGTGCAGCTGCCTTTAATGTTCTATTTTATATATTTTTTTTAATTAATTATTGACTCCATTCCTACTCTAAGTTAGATATAAATGTTTTTTTTGTGTGTAAGCCCAGTGACAGACACAGAGAGCACAACCCTTGTCGGTAGAAGTAATTCCATTATATTATATATATTGTATTATAGGAAAATACAGTAAACAACAATATTGACTTATAGTCCAGCACTACATGAAAAGCTGCATGTTTGTGTTGTTGTTGTTGTTGTTGGCGGCAGTTCATTGAATTTCAAGCATGATTGTAAGTTTTATTTATTTGTGTTTCATTGTGTGAGGTGCTCCACATCACAAAGTTATTCTGAAGGCTTCGCTGTTATTTCCCATCATGCCTCTCCGCTGGGTTGCATTTTTTTTTTCTTCTTGATCCCACATGTTACCAAACTTAAAAAAAAAAAAAAAAAAGGGACGTTGGTCCTGGGGCGTGTGCTCAGAACAATGTGGTCTCTCTCTCTCTCTCTCTCTGCGGGACGTCCCGTCGCTGTGTGCAATAAGGCCTTGTGCACCGTGTCTGCATTGTGAGCATACTGTGGTGGACGGGGTCACTGCCCACACACACACATACACACACACACACACACACACACACACACCCTGCACTGATTGATTGTAATCAGACAGTTACTATGTGTGCTGCCTTCAGAGCCACTCACTCTCTCGCTGATATGTGGAGATAAGTAGAGTTAGTTGTGTGTGTGTCAGCCTGATGTCATTAGCCTGACACAGTGTGTGTGCGCGCTGTTGACACAAACGGACACACACACACACACAGGATTATATTTTGATTTTTCATCCTGTGGAGTAAAAAAAATTGTGGGTTGGTTGTTTTTTTTCCCCATCCAGTGAGTCAATAGTGCGTCTGTAGTTAACTGTAGGGTCAGTGTGGATTCTGGAATTTGTGCAATTTGAGGAATGCGTGTGATGTTGCGTATTTATACATTTCTGCGGCATCACACTAAAGGTAATTTAGTGAAATAGGCGTTCAGATGAGTCGGTGTGTCCAATTGGATTTTTTTTTTTTGTACCTTAAATGTCCTGTGCAGCTCTGTGCGCACGGATCCACTTGGGATTGAATTTCAAAATGTTTCCATTAAAATGTAGAAACACTTTGGTTTCCTGATCATATGGAGTGATTCCTCTGGGAGCCGTGAACTCGACACCTCTGTGACCTTGTAAAACGCCCAAACTCATAAATCTGTCAAATCACACACACACAAAATGTTTTCATCGCACAGGAATCTCTGTCGACTCTCCCGGTTCTGATTATTTTCATTGTACTTATTGTGTAATAATAATGATGTATAATTATTGTGTTCCTCCTCTCCTTTCTCTTCTTCTTTGAGGTGTGTAACCGCCACCTCTTTCCCCCCCCCTTCCTTCGTTCCTTTGTCAATGCACAATAACTGGAAGTTTTAGTTTTGTGGGCCCATCTGATTATTTTAATTAATTTGACAATAACCCCTGACTAATCAAATCATTTGTTACTAGGTAAATATAGTTAAATATATTTTCACAGTGCTGCTGTGAAAAGAAAAATATATATATATATATTATCAGATTAACGTCATACATTTTTATTGGCGACATTATTGGGGATGAATACTGATGATGATCGCTTACATGTGTGAAGCCGATATGAAACCTGACTCTGGGCTTTTTTTCTGGCCGCTACTGTGGCACTGAACGGATTTTTTAGAAATTTAGATTTTTTTGGTGGATTTCAGGATCACAAAACCATTGACCTTCGCCGACTGTGTTGGAGATGAGCTGCCTCTCGGGTGGGAGGAAGTTTACGACCAGCAAGTGGGAGTTTACTACATCGACCACATCAACAGTGAGTAACACAACCGTCATCCGTCCCACTGACCTTTTAACCCCGGGGGTGTCAAACATGCGGGCCAAAACAGGGTCCAGAAAACGGTTTGAGGCCTTTTTTTATTCATAATGTCACTTTTTTTTTTTTTTTGTCGTCGTGTCCCGTCGTCAGAGACCACCCAGATCGAGAACCCGCGGACCCAGTGGCGTCAGGAGCAGGAGCGCATGCTGAAGGAGTACCTGGTGGTGGCCCAGGAGGCCCTCAAAGCCAAGAAGGAGATGTACCTGGTGAAGCAGCAGCGTCTGGAGCTGGCTCAGCAGGAAATGCTGCTCCTCCACGAGCTGTCCGAGGACAACCGCTCCATCGGCAGCAGTAAGGACGCACAACTCTCCGTCTCGGACGCACAACTCCTCACTTTCACCATCAACAAATTGTTGATGACGTCCCCTTAGGACCCGGTAGACCCCACCCTCCCCTTTTTAACCACCTCCACCCAGTTGACCGTCGCAACTCTAGACCGCTGTCGCGCCCTGAGTGTCCTCAGGGTGTCTACAGCCAGGGTTTGGGGGAGATGACACTGGATCCTCCTCCAGCTGTCCTACTACAAAAATCCACCTTTGTTTTTTTTTTCCCCCCTTCATGTGTTCACAGCTCTCTCCGGTTCATCTTCAAATGCGAAATACGACCCTGACCAAATCAAAGTGGAAATAGCTTGTCGACGAGAGCGGGTAAGTCATTATCGGAGGGGAACAATGGTCCGCTGGGGGGGGGGGGGGGGGCCGCTTGGGGGGGGGGGCGGGTGCTTGGGTTAGAGGAGAGGGGGGGGGGCAGGGGTGTGGCCCCTACAGGATACTGAGGCTCTGGCTCCTCGGGGGCCTCCAGAGGATGAGAATGAGATCATCGCCAGAGGTTCAGGCTGAGGCTAGGTCACCGAGTCACATGACCCAGTCGGACATTTCTCAGAGATCAGTCACGCGTGTGAGGGAGATGAACAAGTCTCGGCCGTAATGTTAGGATAAAAAAAAAAAAAAAACGAGTCTGACAACTGTCAAAATCTGGAGTAAAACCGATCATATATGACATCACAGGATTTGATTTATAAAGCTGATTTACAAGATGATGATGATGATGATGATGATTATATTTAGCTCCCATTTTACAGCTACAATATCCGATAAAAGTTTAGTATTTTTCCAAACTGAAGTTATATTGGAAGAAATACAAGGAAAAAAAAAAATACACTGCGTCAACAGTGTGTGATCCAGTGTGTGTGTGTGTGTGTGTGCATCTCTGTATAAACACAGCCAAGCATTCCTGTATGTGAATAGTCATGAGTGAGCACTTTTTTGGGGTGGTGGTGCTGAGAGAAGGCCATTGTGCGGCATTTCTAACCTCCGCTCTGTGTGTCCGCAGCTCTCCAGACTGAAGCAGGAGCTGGCCCAGGTGAAGCAGGAGCTGCAGTACAAGGAAATGGGCGTGGAGACACTACAGGAGTGAGTGTTCCTGTGTGTGTGTGTGTGTGTGTGTGTGTCCGGGACCTCCCTTCCTCCCATGTCCACCCTTCTCCTTCCTCCTTTAATTCCCTCCCTTAGTCACCGTACAAATTATTTCATAGCAGTTCAACCACTTCACATACTTCATAATAAGAGATCATGAGGATATCTCATTTCTCATTATCATATTATATAAAAGATATTATATATCTTGTGAGGTTTTTGCCTTCCATGCAGCTTCGTTATTTCCCTTCACTTTGGGTTTGTATTGAAAGTTTTTTTTTCTGTGTTTCCACAATTCATGTTAGAAATAGAAGCTCCACCTATTGAGAGTAAAAAAAAAAAAGAGAGAGAGAGAGAGAAAGCGTTTGAGAAAAGGCAAATGGAGGGAGTTTTTTTTTTTTTTTTTGATGGAAAAGGGGACTCCACCTCAGGAAGAGGATGCACCAGTGGAGAGCAGGGAGCCAAGGCTCGGCCCGGAGAGGAAGTCGCTCCGTGGAGGGGTGAGGGAGGGAGGAGGAGGGGGGGAGGAGGTGTGGGTGTGGGCCTGGAGAACAGTTTTCAAAAACACAAGAGATATCTGGCAGCAAATTCCTCCGCACTTCCTGAGTCCTGGCAGAGAGTCTCTTATCTCTCAGATAATACACAACTCGAGTGATTCCCAGAATAGCCAGGAGAATACACACAGTTTGCAAAAAAAACAAAAAAACATGGACGCATCCTCCTCTGGAGTTTTCGTGTGTGTGTGTGTGTGGACCCTATTGTTTCCTCTGGACTGTTTTTTTTTGCTGTGTAGGGCCGAGTTTTTTTGTAATTTTTATTATTTTAAATCTCAGCTGCTTTGTTCTCCACCGCCATTAGATACAAGTTTAGAGTTTAGAAATCCCCCTCAACTCCAAAACGTCAAAAACTCACAGACAGGAATATTCCAACTATTGATGTTTACATCCTTAACCTGTGTTATTATATTATATTCTAATGATATAGTATATACAGTATATTATATATATAAATTATATTTTATTATATTATATTAAATACATTGTTTGTTAAGAAATAGAAATAACATGCAGCACTTTGGGGGGGGGGGGGGGGGTTGGGGGACAAAGCAGGACTTGTTTTGGGAGGAAGAGGCAGGGTCCACTGGATGAACAGTACCTGCTGTTGAAGGAAGCCGAGTTGCGGTGAGAGGAGGGGCGGGTCACGTGCCCGGCCCGGTGATGGAGGAGGCCCCCACATAACAAACCACACCACCACCTAAATACAGCAGAATCATTTCTGTATTTAATTTATTTATTTATTTTTATATAATAATTACTAGAAAAGTTCAAATCAGCTTTAATCAGCATAAAATGTCTGGATTGGTAAACTCCTGGATTTCTGGAGTGTTTGGTTCTGATTTTAACCTCTGGAATGAAGGAGCACTTAAAAAAAAAAAAACAATATGTGAGCATGTGGAAACAGAGGTGTGTGTGTGAGGGGGAAAATGGGGAAAAAAAAATGACATGAGATGGAAATGGAGATTTTTGGTTTTCGTGGTCATTTACAGTTTTTTCTTGGCTCATGGATGTTGTTGACATTTATTCCCCCTTTTTTTTTTCCCCCCACTCGCCAATTCTGATACTGATGATGTCATCGATAAGACACAGACCATGAGACCAAAACACCAGCCAGCCATAGAACTGATTTACAACAAATCACAGGGGAATAGAAAACGGAATGGCTTATTGATAGGAATAAAAAGAACAACATATTGATTGGAGGATGGAGAGCAGAAATGATAAAAGGACAAGAGAGGAGATGTTCGAGGATTTTAAACTTGATACTTAAGTTTAATAGTTAAATACCATTTTTTTTTGTAACTTATTGTGATGATTTGTGTGCCAGGATTGACAGGAAGATGTCCTGCAGTCAGACCAACTACAAGCTGGACGAGGCTCAGGCCATTTTCACCGAGCTGCGGAGCATCAAGAAGGCCATCAGCACCGGGGAGAAGGAGAGGCAGGACCTCATCCAGGTAGAGAAATAATCTTGTATTAATTGCTGAAAATGTAGTCTATTAGTTATTTTGTTGTACTTTTTAAATGATGATTATTATTGTTATTATTATTAATACAAATATGTTGGATACTTTTTTTTTTACGATGATGATGATTATTTTTATTATTATTATTATTATTATTATTATTATTATTATTTTATTATTTTTATTATTTTTTTTTTTTTTAGCCCCCCCCCCCCCCCCGCAGTATTCTACACTGACCTCTAGTGTCGGCTCCTCATCTCCTCTTTATTGAAAGCACATTTGCAGACGTGTGAATCACAGACCTCATTTCTGATTTTCGCAGCAAAGTTAGATAAACGCAGTTATAATAATAGATCGTGACTCAGCGTGATGGTCTGCTCAGACATTTCCTTCGATTGATGATGATGATGCGTTGGAGGGAAAATGAGACATTTCCAAATAATTCTAAATTCGGAAAACAGGAAAAATCAGCCTTAAAAAAAACATCAGAGTGAGAAAGTAACGCCTTAGATTCGATTTATTTGGATGTTTTATCGTTGTCATTTTCCTTGTCATCCATATTTAATCCCACAGAGCCTGGCCAAGCTGACGGTGAACTTCCAGAGCAGCCTGTCCATCGGCGAGTCGGCCGGCGAAGTGGCAAACAACACCGGAACCGTCGGGGACTCGTGTAATCTGCAGCAGTACTGTGACACCGGCTGTCAGACGGACATCATGGGAGAGGTGAAAAAAAGAAAAAAAAAGACTCGCATATGAACACACAGATATGAAGCCTATACTTTTCAAATTCCGCTTCCTGAGGATATATTTAAAATCAATTTGGGAGGAAAAATATACAGAAATTGTATTTCTTATTTAAAAATAAATGTCTAAATATTTCAAAAAATGACCAGCAGTTCTTTGTTTGTGTTAGAAGGCTGGACTTCTGTAGATCTAATGTGTCATTTTTTTAATATATATATATATATATTTTTTTTACTTGTCTTTTGCTACAGTATGGCTCCCAGGATTCTTCGCATCTGGTGGACAAAGTGAAACTCAACTGGCAGTACGAGGAAGCCAAGAAAAAGTATGTGTGTGTGTGTGTGTGTGCGTGCGCGTGCGTGCGCGTGCGTGCGCGTGCAGTTTATCAATTGTAGTACTATGACACAGCGGCGTGCAGCAGTGACTCATTGGGCCCTCGCTGATCGCCCCTGCACCGCTGTCCAGTGGGAGGAGGAGGAGGAGGTGGATAGTATTTTCGCCCGGTGGCCGTGGCTGCTGAGCGAGGTCTGGCCTGCGGAATGAGCTGGGTGGTCACATTCTTGCGCGGCCACGCCGCTGCTGACTGTGAGCTGCCTTTGTGCGCCTGCCCCTGCGGCGGGGCCGGTTAAATGTACACACCGTTTGGTTAAATATACCCCCGGCTCACCCCTATAGCACCGGCCAAATTATAGCCAGAATTTCTGCAGAATGGAATTTGGCCTGGTCGCACTTCTGCAGCGGCATTAACGGCCACCGCTGTGTTATTACTCTGGCTCTTCTTCTCATATATAATACAAGATCGTTAAATATACCCCCGGCTCACCCCTATAGCACCGGCCAAATTATAGCCAGAATTTCTGCAGAATGGAATTTGGCCTGGTCGCACTTCTGCAGCGGCATTAACGGCCACCGCTGTGTTATTACTCTGGCTCTTCTTCTCATATATAATACAAGATCTGTGTTGCTGTGGTGACCCAGAAACGGCCATGCCAAGCATGACATCAGGGAGGGAGGGAGGGAGGGAGGGAGGGAGAGGGGAGACCTGTGGAAACTTGCGTGCTCTGTCACTGAGTCACACTGTGTCTGAAATCCAGCGCACAGACACACCGCACAGTCGGAGAGCCACCAACTGGCTTGCTCACATGGCACCTCACTAACTCTGGGGCTGAAGCTGCAGCAGCATCACGGTGGTGGTGCAGGAAAAAAGTTAATAAGCCCAAATATACTATTTTAGTTAAAAAGGTGGTCCGCGTACTCAAAAAAATCAAATCAATAATAATTACTCCTTGATTTAACATTTATTGACATCATGGATGATGAACAGATTTTTTTTGAAATATAAAGATGGAGCTCTGTTTGTTTCTTTGTTGTGTGTTTGATTGACGCTTTGTGTTGTTTATGTAGAAATGGGGTGTGTGTGCGCTCAGAGGAATGAGATTTTTTTTTTTTTTAACGTTGTTGATCTTGGCCTGCCAACGGCCGTCACTCACCGATCCAGTAACATTTTTGGCTCCATGCAGAATTTATGTAAACACGTGTTTGGCTGCCAAAGCAGATGCAGCGTGTACCTGCCCGAACTTTAAGAAATGACTCGCATGTTTTCAATTGTTCAAGGCATATCAGGTAAAAGTGGTAAAAAAAAAAATAATAATAATAAAAAATGACAACGTGCTCCTCTGCTGCTCCCTCAGGGTGCAGAGCATCCAGCACCAGCTGGCTCAGCTGGACGGCGAGAGCTGGTCGGGCCGGGCGGAGGCCGACCGGGACCGGGACTTCCTGCAGCTCCTGCGCGAGAAGGAGGCGCTGCTGCAGGAGCTCCTCCTGGTCAGCAAGCAGCAGCAGCACCGCCCGGAGACGCTGCTGCAGCTGGAGGAGGAGCGCTGCAGGCTGGAGGAGGAGGTGCAGAGGGCCCACAGCTCCCAGAGCCAGGGAGCCAATCAGAGGTGAGGATGCTGGACCTAAATTTCACTTATTCTTATTATTATTTAAAAGGAGTAAATAGATCTACAATAACGGTCAAATTTGTGTTAACGAGTGTTAACGAGCAAAGAGTCATATTGTCCCTTTTATTGCAGGTTAATAAATGACATGAATTTCTTATTATGTTATTATTACTTATTTGATTATTCCCACCTGGATTATAATCTGAGGGTTTTTTTTTGGGGGGGGGGGGGGGGGAAAGGGGGTAAATGAATGGATTT